>PVIA01003693.1:99846-160630 GCA_004024845.1 Tonatia bakeri | reverse complement strand
GAACGGAAGGGGGTGCTTTGATTGGAGAAGTCTGGCCTCGGGTTCTGCCTTCGGCAGTACCGCCAGGGCCTGGGAGAACGAGCAGGTCTTCCATTACAGAGTGTCACGCCCTTTCACGGTCCAAGGCCTGTCTTTGCAAAGGACAGGGCTCAGGTCTGTGGTCGCTGGGCACTCGCCCCAAACATTTTCGGTAGCAGTCAGCGGCTTCGGGAGGGCTCTTATTTGTACCAGAAGCTCTAAATGCACTTGCGCTTAACAGCTGATAGGAAAGGAGTCATCACAGGAAACCTGATAAGGGGCCTTAGTCTCACCTACAACCTACAACTCCTTTCCGATGTCGTTCTCGACCTTCCTGCTCACCGCAAGCAGAAATGCGTCCTTCCTCAGCTCCGGCCACCGTCTCCTCCAGGTGCGTGCCTGGGGTAGCCGCCCTGGAGGGGGATCGCTGTGCAGCTCGCTTTCCATCCACGGAAGGTCTCTGCTACCAGACGGAGGACGTGGCCGCTGAGACCACCCTTCTGCCCAGCTCTCCTTTTATTGTCGAGGACTCGGCGATCCCCAGCTCTCCCTTTATTGTCGATGACTCTGCGATCCCCAGCTCTCCTTTTATTGTCGACGACTCGGCGATCCCCAGCTCTCCCTTTATTGTCGGTGACTCGGCGATCCCCAGCTCTCCTTTTATTGTCGACGACTCGGCGATCCCCAGCTCTCCCTTTATTGTCGGTGACTCGGCGATCCTCCCCGTTTCCGCCTTTGGCCCGTTCTTCGACTTCAGATGCGAAGAAAAATTGCTCTTTTTATTGCCTCATAGTTCCGAAATTGAGGCTTTTTGCCACTGAATGAAATAAAAATAACCAAGGAACAGCTGGCAGATTCCATTTCTTATCCATAAAAAAGACAAAGATTTGAGTATTTCCAAACGACCATATGTTTAGACGATTACCTGTACCATTGATTCATTGCTTAACACCTACTGAATAATTACTCTGGGAAGCCCGTTCCGGGCTCTTTAAATAGCTCATCGGGAGTGGGTGCGGTGGCAGAGGGTGTAAGGGGGATTAATGGGAGTGGAAAACATACGGTAAAAATAAACTATTAAAATAAATAAATGGCTTATTGTTTTTAATCATCAAAATGCAGTTGTGAAATTTCTGTTGTAAATCTATAGTGTTAAACATTATACTGTATATGAAATACAAGGTAATAGAAAAAACTATTGATCATCTGCTATGGAGTGTTTCAATTAGGACTTTGCTCTTAATTGATACATAAAAAATTGAGTAAATGCATTTTAAAATAGGAGAGAGATGATTGCATCAATCTGTGGTTTAAGATGTTTCTAATTGCTGTGTGAGCGGTAATCAGTGTGCTCTGTGATGAACTTTAGAGCCTCAGGTGTAGCCCACCACCCCGAACCCCCACAGGTGTTCATCACCTAAGAATCACGGCAACTGGCAAGAATCAGTGTCTGAGAGCTGGAACCACCAGGTCCTGCCTCTCGGAAACATCTAGAACAAACGCACGGGAAGCGTGCGTGAGGCCTAGTTCAGAAGGTTCTAGCGTGTGTGTAGGTGCTCTGGAATAGCAGTGGGAGCGATTCCCATTCCAGCCAGATTTTCCAGTGGGGCATCATCCTAACCCCACCTCACTAAACGGAAGTGGTTGGGGGAGCCTAGCCTTCGTGTTTGGTGTAACTCCGCACGCACAAATCCATGTCATCAGACTCATTCCACAAACGTGCGTTAAAATCCTACGATGTGCGAAAGCCATGCTGATTGTTCACTGCAATCAAAGTTAAGATTGCTTTGCTTGCTGGGACGCTGTCCTTGGTGAACGCCGACAGGAGTCACGCGTGATGTTTTCTTTCATTACCCGCCCAGCTGGGCTCTCTGGAGCTCTGCCCTGCTCTCCTGCAGTGACTGCTCCTCCCCCCACCCCCAGCCCCACGGCCACACCCGGGTCTCATCATAGCCACTAGCCGTGTCCCAGTTTCGAACATCCCCCTCTGACCTCTTTTCAGCTCACCCCCTTAACTCCACTTCTGATGTCTTCGTCTCCTTTCAGAGTCTCACGACTGTCCTGTACCCACTGTCCTCCTTACTCACCTGAAATTCCAAGACTAGCCATTATAATAACTCAGCCTGGACATACATGCCTTCCGAGCTTCTCCCCACTGTCCCTTCAGGATGTGGGCAAAGCCATCGCTTGATTCTCTTCTGCCTGCTGACAGCACCCCTCGGTGACCGTCCAAACAGCGGCCCCCAAAGATGTCCACATCTTAATCCTGGGGACCTGTGACTGATCATTGAATCTTAGTTTGGGAGATGACCCTTGTGGACACCATGTGACTTGGGTGTTCTTAAGAGGGAGCTGGGAGAGAGACAGCCATGTGAGGAGAAGGAAGCCAACGTCCCTGGCTTTGCAGATGGATGAAGGAGTCACAGGCCAAGGACCTATGCAGCTTCTGAGGGTGGGGAGGGACAAAGGACCAGACTCTCTCCCAGAGCCTGTGGAAGAGCACAACCCCGCGGGCATTGTCTTGTTACAACGGGGATTCCGACCCTGACACTGCACTTCTTCATGGTCCCGCCTGCTGGTCTGAGGAGCGAGGTGCCGGTCCCCTCCCCTCTGCCGGCTCCAGGACCGTGTTTGCTCCCCACTCTGCCACTCCCATCAGCGTAGACACCTGCTGGTTTTTCTCCCATGAAACAACCCAAACCTGAAAAGGAGCCCTCCTCTCTGGAATCCGTTTGCCCTCTTCTAGGTATTGTATGCTTTTCCTCTTTGCAGGACACCTTGAAATTTCTCCATTGTCTCTCCAATGTGGCTGTGGCTTCCATTGGTTGTTTTGCCATAATCCCTCCCACCAAGTCCATCAGTGGCCGGCATCCCCGAGGCCCAGGTAGAGCATCTGTTTTGTGCATGAGATACCCCTGGGCTCTGTTTGGAAGGTGGGAGAGGGCAAAGGCCTCATGGTCTTCCTCACGGGACAGCGGTGCCCACTCCTCACCACCTGGTGGTGGGGCCACTTGGACGTCAGTGTGCTTCCTGGTCAGTCCCGACAGGAAGGAACTGGCCACTTCCTGATCCTCTGAGCACAGACTCAACTAGTAGCAATGGCCTCCTCTGACCTTCAGTCTTCTGGATGCACCAGTGGTTTCATTACTAAGTATGTATGTGTCTGTATCATCCTTCTTTCTCTTTGAAACGCCTGGCTAATAATCACTGACTGATACCGGGAGAAAATCATTGCTGAGCTTATTTGCAAACAGAGTCAGATTCTGATCGCTTTGCCAGCTCCGTGGCTGACTCTGTTTTGCGCCTCCCGATCCAGACCAGGGACAGTTTCTTCTGCACCACCACAGCGGTGTCTGTGTTGTTTTCCTGCTCCTGCAGTAGTTTCATCGAGTCTCTTCTCAATGTAACCAAGTGTCTTGCAAAAATCTAAGTCAGATCATGAGGTTTCTCTGCTCAACAGCTTTTAATGACTTCCAGTCTCACTCCAAGTACAAGCCAGGATTCCTGACCTATGAGGTCTTGGTACCTCGGAGGACAGTGAGTCCCCCTCGTAGACCACCCACTACAGCAGTCCCCCTGCACTTGCTTGTACCAACTAGCGTGTTCCCACCTCTGGGCCCTGGGACTTGCCTGGAATTCTCGGCCAGATAGCCTGTCATTAGCTTCCTCACAGTTTCTGGTCTTGATTCAAATGTCACCTTATCGGTGAGGCATTTTCTGTTCTTTTTATCTAAAATTGCAATGGTGTCCTCCCCACCTCCACCCCAACACGAACTCTTTCTGACTCTGTCCAAGACTTTACTTGTTTATACTGGGGATTTCCCACTTACTTCACTGCCCAGGTGGGGATTTCTGTTGGTTTTGTTCCTTGCTGTGTAGCATCTAGAACAATAGTTAGTGTTTCTTAGGCTCTTAAGTAATTTGGGCATGAATCATAGCTCACAGCACCAAGTTGTTCAGCCTATTTCAGCAAACATTTATCAAGTGCCCAGATGACATTTCTGCGTTTCAGAGCATCCCGACTCGGGAACAGTCGGACTGAAACACATTGCGGGGTAACGTGAAGCAAGAAGGAAGGAGAGGTTGACCTGGACTGAAAGGCATCGCTTCTTGTTTTCACGCAGAAAGTCAGAAGGAAAATGTGAGGACACAGCTTTGTCAGGGAAGGAGACAGGTGGAGGGCATGATGGTGCCTTCCTCTGTTCCGGCTTTCCCTTCCAGGCTGTGCCTGAGATGACCGGGTCCTTTTTAGTTAGTTAGTTTGCTTTTTAAATAAATTTCCAAACTATATGAAAGTAAATGGATATAGTATAGATTCTATTTCTATTTTTAGCTCATAATCGTCCCAACCATCCGTGAAAAAAGATTCAGGAGCATCTACATCGGGGGAAGGCTTTACAATGCCACAGTAGATATAATTATAGGAATTAAATGAAGAAATATACATTGGACTTCAGGGTATGTCCTCCATTCCCAACAAAAGCCTCCTGCTTAACTACCTAAGTAAAAAGTCTCACCCAAAATTCTATAGTCTTCGTTCAACATTGACAGATACATCCACCATTGATGTGTGACCAAAATGGGATGTTTAATTCCTATTTTGAATAAAAACAGTCTTGGATGGACTTGGAAGATATTTATGTATTTCCTGAGTGAGGTTCCCCATGAGGGGCCTTATTGCATCCCATTGCACTCAGCCTCGTTTGTCATGGCCACGGGGCTGCTGATTGGGCGAACGCGGGTGGCGCTCAGCCCCGAGCGGGGCAGCCATCCTATTTTTACTCTGGAGCCAGGCTAAACAACACATCTTTCATCCTTAGAGCTCACGGTCAGCTGCGCTGAATTCAAACCACTGACCAGGAAGTGAACAGCCTCATTTTTCTTAATACCAGACTCCTAAGATATCAATCCCTTGATACATTCCGAAAATGAGTTGAGCAAAATCTGAAACTTCTTTCACTCTCTCAAAGCACATGCATGTTTTCTTCTCCCTCTTTTTTTCCCTAAATGAAAGGTAATATAACGTAGGTACTACTTTGCATTTTGTTTCTCTCCACAGTATATCCTAGGAATTATTCTATAGCAGTTTATAGAAATTGCTTCATTTTTTTTTTATAGCTGCACTATCTCTGCCATGCCAGGCTCTGCAGTAATCCTTGGCGGGAAGATGTAGGATGTGGCATTCCGATACTGTCTGAGGCAGTGCCCCCTTCACGGCACAGAACGCAAGAGCCCTGTCCCCCCACCCCACCTCCATCCTTAATATAGTCCTCACCTATAGCAATGGGCACAGAATGATTTAGGTGCTAAAATCAAGAGAAATGGGCAACAAAGGGGGAATTATCAATGAAAAATATAATTTCACAAATCTGCCAGCGTTCCATCCACGGTAAACAAGTGTCCTGTGAAGGCGAGTTTGACCCTCTGTCCATCTCTCTGGGCCTTGCATCCCTTTAACACGAGGTGTGCGAGGGGCACAGATGTCGGGGCCCCAGCCGAACTCTGTCCCGAGTCTGTGGCCTTGGGTCCATTGTCTGCTTCTCTAGGTGGCAGCGTTCTCTTCTGCTGAATCAGAGATGAAACAACGGCCCCGTGAGGCCATGGCTCTGATCTACAAAGAGAAGATCTAAGTTATATAAAACACTTAAAATGCACTAAGCCTATGTCAAATGCTCAGAAGTGTCACCTATTATTCCAGAAGCTTCATGTAGGCATCCAGCTATTTAACACTTTGTACGGCAGCTTTTCTTCCTTCTCCCCTCACCCGGTGACCGTATATCGAGGGGGAGTATTTGCGAAGACACAGCACGCCTCCCGAGGAGAAGTTTGCCCCCAAGTCACAGATGGAGTGTGGACACCGCCTCAGGACCAGGGAGTTTATTCTAAAGCTGGGTGTTCATGGCATGCAGAGAACCGGGGGGGCTTAAGCAAGGCAATGACCAATGAGCTGTTGAGTTGAACGGAGAGTCTGGCATCCCTCCAACTCCAGTTTGCCTTTCCCCAGTGCATACAGTTATCGATGGCCTTTATCACTGCACGTACACACACACACACACACACACACACACACACACACACACACACACACACACACAGAGTCTATTCCTCAAAACAATTAACCTAGGTGGCAGGGGAGTAAACTGAGGGTCAAGGAGGCTGGAGAACTTGTCAGTAAGAGGCAGACCTTTCATGCCAGCCTTGGCCAGATGACAAATCCATTTCTTTCCTACCGCAGGCCGAGGGCCCTTTCTACATTATAAATGGTCTTTTTTCTTAAACCAATGGATGCCTTTAAGGACTGCCTTACACTGGGTGCCTTCTTCTGGGAGGCTGCAGATGGCCCGTGACTTGGGTGATGTGGCCCGCTGTCAGCCGTCCATCCCACTCTGGCTGTCCTTGTGGGTTGAAGGTTTTGGCAGAGCTCGACCTTGACTCAGCTCATGCACAACTGGTCACAGCTGACGCTGCCTGGTTGATTGAGCTGTCATCCCTCGCTGGCAGACGGGCGAGGTCACGTGCCTGCAGCTCAGCATTCCTATTGTCACTGGACATTCCCAATGGTTCAAGAAGATCAGATTCTTCTGACTTTCTGGATGGTATCTTTTTTTCAGTGGTGCCTCACTGTTTGGGATCAGTAAGGGGTGAACTTGCACGTATATTTCAGGATGGTTTGGATGGGTTTGCTCATTTTAATCTGCATCTTCCTGGCCCACCCAGAAATGCGGTTTCAGATTCTCCTCCCTGTGTGTGAATTTCATCTGTGAGCAACTAAATACCATTTCTGCCGCTCCTGTTTTTGCTCACGTCTCTCCCTTTTCACTTTTCCACTCTGATTAGAACTGCCACCGGCCTCTGCCGTTCAGTATTCAGCGTCGCTCTGCAAAGGGCCTCATTAGTGGTTCCAAAGCTGTCTCACGCGTTCCACTCTGATCTGCTCATCGTGCGGCTCCCAGAATAATTCTCCCAAAAGTAAGTGGGCTTGCATCAAGCCCCTGCTCATACACCTTCCCGTGCAGACGTACCTGGTCTCACCATCACGGGCAGGACCAGGCCTGCTGCCCCAGACTTACAGACGCTGACCTTTTGTTTGCTTGCTTGCTTTTAGAAATGTGGGTAAGGTTAGTTCAGGGGAAATACATACTGGAAAACAAGGTCGGGGGTCATGAGAGTCCCCCCAGCCCATTTACAGCCTGGACCCACATTTTAGATAGCAGGGTCGAGACTGTCCAATTGGAGGCATTTGAGGTTTGTCTATCTGCTTGCTTGTTCGCTGTTTTCCCAGATCCTATTTTTACTTAAAAAAAAAAAAAGGTTTTATTTAGCTATTTTTAGATGGAGGGGAAGGGAGGGAGAAAGAGAGGGAGAGAAACTTCAATGTGTGGTTGCTTCTCCTGAGCCCCCTACAGGGCACCTGGCCCACACCCCAGGCGTGTGCCTTGACTGGGAATTGAACCAGTGACTCTTTGGTTTGCAGGCCAGCACTCAGGCCACTGAGCCACACCAGCCAGGGCAAGGACCCTATTTTTACGATCTTCATAACTTTAAGCCATGGTCTCTATTGTAACTCCTCCCACTCCCCAACCCCCCAAAATAAAGATCACAGACCAGCAGAGGCACTTACCAGACATAAGCTTTTGTGCTTCGGTACATCTGTGGAGTCATGCTTTAATTTTTGTTTTTTGATAGCAGTGCCTGCCTAGAGTCTTAGAATTTCCTTTACCAGCCAGACATACATGTGGCCGAGCACACATGCACACATGCAGGCTTCAGCTTCTCACATGTGTGTTACTGGAGAGCTTCTCAGGGTGTCTTGCCTATTATAATGCTGGACATAGAAATCCTCACAGCCCATCATTTTACCTGTAAATGAAAAAATAGTTCAGACCGTGCAGATTAACTTCAAACAATTTTACGGAAATAATTTCATACGTAAAGTGAAAGATACCATCATATACATTTAGACATTAGACACAAGTACTTATAATATGATGTGTGTTTTCACACCTTTCAGGGAGATACGCCTCGGGTTTCGGACAAAACGGTGGGCACATTGACAAAGGATTGTTCCACTTCCGCCTCCAGTGTCTGCGAGGGAACAATGGAGGGAGAAGTGCGGGAAACGGGGCCTCAGGTATGGCCTGCTCAGGAAGCTGAGCGTTGCTGGCACTTTGCCCACTCAAGATAAAGGATGATGATTACAGAATATATTGTCAACAAAAATGAAAATAAAGTCTGTCGGTCTTCACAGTATTTGAGAAATGAACTTTCAAAGACAGAGTGGAGCAAAAACAGTGGCCCCAGCTCTTCCAAGGCAGTGCCCTTCGGAGAGGCAACAGTGCATCTGCAAAGGCCGGCCTCGTCAGGGAGATAGGAGCGGTCGGCCGCGAGCTTTCTGCTAAGGCAGGGATTTCGTAAGGCTCTGAAATGAAAAAGGAGACAGAGCCAAAGAGCTGAGAAAATGCACTGAAAGAGCAAGTGATAGCCGGATAAAATGAGAAAGGACAGATCAATAAAGTCCATGCCAGATGGATGCTAAAGTCTTCAGGCAACAGAAACATGTTCGGTAGGCCTGGGAGGCGGCCAGGGCTTCCACGCCAATCATGGAAGCGTCATTTGGAAGATTTGTGCCCTGACCCTCCTCCACGCAGGGTCCCGGAGAATGTGGACCGCAGCTCACGTCCCCTGTTCTCCGCTGCAGCGGCATGCAAAACAGGGTACGCGCTCTTGCCGCGTCCTGACGCACGGACCGTGATAAAGGTTAATACGAGAGTTTACAGGTGATTTTCAATGGATAAGTTAGTTTTAACAATTTTAAATGATAGTGTTTGAAATAAGCGTACCTTCACTACTTGATGTAACGAGATATCCAAGTCACAGATGCGAAAGCCACTCCTGCTTGATCTGGCTGGACTGAGCCACGTGTCGATGAGTGACACCTGCCAAGGCAGGGGGCGCGTTCATCTGTCTGCGTGTCTGTGGTGATTAAGGTGTGGCTGATGGCGCCAGGTGGCCTGAGTTCAAATCCCTACACTGTGTTTATTAGCCCTGTGCAGAGTTTGAAAGAAACCTTTTGTGATTCATCTTCCTAATAAGTAGAACAGAGATACACAATATGAATGCATCCCAATTATAGCTCCTATAAACATTTCATCATATAAAGTACTTAGAACCATGATTGATGCATAGCAAGTATTGTTATGTTACCAATAGCAATATTAATGCAGGACTAGTGTTGGATCAGGAAGTATGGACGTTAATTTAGAGAAAGATGAAAACGACAGCACAGTGAAGTAAGACATAGGATGAAACATTTAAAATACTTGCATAAGACTCTGCATGACAAGGATGGACACACACTGACGTCTTCCTCACTGGAAGTTTGTGCGTTAACTCTAAGGCCCTTCCCACCCCCTTTCAGCCAAAGCCCGACCATTCACTCAGATCCACTTCACGGGTGCTGGTAGTGCTGCAAAATCCCCTCTCCCTTCGACACCCACCTTCCAGGAGCACCTGCAATTTCTCCTCTGTGCATTTATGATGTTTGCATCTTAATAGTTTGTTTCTTCTCTGTCTGGCTGGATAGACCAGAGATTCTCAATGGTAGGCTATGTTGCCCCCTCTTGCCCTATCCCCAGCCCCGGGAACTTGGGACAACATCTGGAGACATGTTTGGTGATCACAGCTGGGGGCGGGGATGCTCCTGGCACCTGGTGGGCAGACGCCACGGATGTTGCTAGAAGTCCTACCACAAACAGCACCATCCTCCATGGCAAAGATGTCTGCCAGCTGCTCTGGGAAGCCCTGTGCTAGATTATAAAATCATTTTGGAGAGGCGAGAACATGTCTCATTTACTTGTATCTAGCACACAGATTTTTCAATGGAGAGTAATTGAATTTTTGAATACATATCAGCTGGGTAAATAAATTAAGGTCTTTGGGGATAAAATGTTTCATGTGAGTCATTTCATGCAACAAAAATGTCTCGCAGACGATATCCATCTGAAGATGCCAATGCACAGAAGTGACGACCAACACATTTACGGCGCGAACAGCCGAACAAGAGCAGGTAAGAGACTCGAGCGAACCGGTTAGCCTGGTAACTCACGGCACCACCAGGGGCTTCAGAACCGTGTGGGATGGAGACGGGCAGTGAAGTGGGAGCTGTGGTTTATCCTCCCGGAGTGGTTTATCTAGTGAATGTATTATTCCAATTTCCACATACACGTGCTTTGTGTGTTTGCTCCTTCCTGGGAAGTAATTCAAAGCATTCTTTCCCGTCGTCTTTCTCTCCCGCCCTCCGGTCCGGGTCAGCTCTGCATGGTATGTAAAGTGCGTCCCATCCGAACACCCGCCCCCTTGTCCTCTGATGTCTCCTGACTAAGGGACTAGTGCTCTTCGAAGCAGCACAGGTTGCTGTACGATGAAACATGTAAGCGATAGGACAGTTCGCATTAAAATCAGAATTTCCTGGGGGAAGGGAAAAGAGGGAAGTGACGTAGGTCATTTCAGCTGGAACTGTGTGTGAATGTCACCTTCGCCGAGTCCCTCCGTTCAGTCGAACTTTGTCGGCAGCTCTGACAGCAGCACAAATGCGACTTCCCCTTGGGTCACAAGGTCCGCCTATGAAAGTTTACCACTGCTTCTAATGGACAGACTTATCGTTCTCTCTGTCATTGCGTTCTGAAAGTCACCTTATTAGAATAAAAGGGAATAATCAAAATGTAAGTTTTATTTTCATAAAAAACTTGAAAACATTTTTATATGGCCATTTATCAACGCTTAAGAATTGGGAGACATATTATTAAATTTGGCTTCCAGGAGAACAATAATACCAACTGTACAACGAATAAACGAAAGGAAAATCTACCAGCACATCTTTTAGAGTCCTCTTACGATTAGTTATGTAGTCCTTTCTATATGTTGTTAGTCCGAACTACCTTTCTTTTGCATTTCATGGTGAGAGGTAATACACAGAAAGTGTGGCAAAGGTAAGACCTCATTCATAGCAATGTTTTGACGGAAGTAAGCAAGTCCATGAAATAACAAGCAGGGTCACTTGTTTGTTTTAATACATCTGTTATTTTTTCACTAGGAGAAGAAATGCAGTTTTCTTCTTCAGAAACATCCAAAGTCAGACAGGAGATCAGCCATCCCACGGTTTGCCCCCTGCATGCCTTCGTCACTCAGAGTCACTCAAAGAGAAACACACCACTGATTTAGGGAAATGTTACCCCCCCCAATCTTGTTCTTTTGTCATTCCCGTTAGAATATGTTTCTGCCGGTTGTGACCCTACTCACACACAAAGAGCACTTGACTTCAGTTGCATGTTTCCTGGCTGCTATTGATTTGGAATGAATCGATAACTCACTCCCTTTCAAGTACATAAGGGGCCGGGCTGCTTATCTGACAAAAATGAAGGACCTCCAGCGATGTAACTGGACATTTAAGCTGGACTTACCAATGCGTGTGTTCATTGAAAAGGCCCTACTAAGCACACGGCAAACATGGAAGTAATCTCACTACTTGTATTCACTGGCTACTCCTCAATTACTTGTAGGGGAAATTTATTAGTCAGTGACGATTTTTCTCAGCCTCCCCACGCAGGAGAGGTCACGGAGCTGCATTGGTAATGGTTCCATGAGCATCCCCTGTCGGCCGGTGCTCGGGTCAGGGCAAGTCCAGAGGAGACGGCGTGTGGGTGGAGGTGGGATATGGTCTTCCCATCAGGCAGCAGGAAAACAAAGGGCTTTACTGAAATACTTCTGGAACTGGAAGTCCACACAGGGCCCTCAGGAGCAAGCCAGGCCCTCGGGGGTGGCTTCTACAAGGCCCTAGATGTGGTACTCTGATGACAGAAGTTCCCTGAGTTCCCCAACAGTTCCTCTGTTGTTGATTATAATTTCTGATGGGGCCTGGATTTGCAAATGAAATCTTGTAGAGGTAAAAAGGAGCCATTAAAAAATCCAAAAATAAGTCAAAGTATGAAAAACAAAATAAAGATTTTCCATAATCCCACCCCCACCCAGAGAAAAACCCCATTACCACTGTGGTGGGCATTCCAAGACAACTTTTCTATTAAGACTTAAATGAGTATGTTTTTCTTTTTTTGTTACAAAGCAGGCTCCTACTGTGCATACCGTTACCTAGCATTTGGTTTTCGCAGGGAATGGAATACCGCACGTCACCTTGTTGTCGGTGTATCTGGATCTGCATTGTCCTTTAATGTCCATGTGCTATTTGGTTGTGTGGCTGAACCACATGTACTTTCATTTGACACTGAGATCATTTCCGTTTTTTCCCAATTTTGCACCGTTTTTGATAAGTAGGTTGGGACGACTTCTAGAACTCACCTCTGCCTCAGGCTTCGACCGCATGTGAGTGTATGTGACACATGACTCCTCTCGGTCGCCCAACACACTTCTGCCCCTGAGCTGCTGTTTCAAGCGTTGTGTCAAAATTACTTAGGACTTTCTTCCTTTTTTTTTTCTTTTTATTGGGGAAGATAATATTCTAATTTCTCAAAATAAAAGAAATAAATACTTAAATTCTTTATATTACCCAAGGTCCTGCAGAGGGATCCCCTTCTTAGCCAGGCCTCTCATCTCCAGCCCTGGGAATCAGGCTCAGCCAGCCTAGGGGAGGCCCGGCTCCAGATTCACAGAAACTTCTCGAGATTTCCCCCACATGCAGCCAAAGAACTGGCATCAAAGCTGAGAAATGGGCCCTTCTCTGGATTGTACCAGAAATACAGGGTCCGGCAAAAGTACGGCCTGCTGGAGTGTGGTTGGTGGGGTAATAATATGGGTATAATAATTTATAGTCTTAATTCAAACATTTCATCTAAAATGTCATATGGTGTGCTTGAGTGTGATACTGTTATGTTACAGAATCAGATGCCTATGATTTTGTAATAAAAGTTTTTGTAATACCAAGGAGGCATTATTTGTTCCAGACCCTGTATTTTGACACACTGGGGCCATTGCTCAGAGTTAGCTGCCTTCTTTGGGGTGGCTGTCTCTCAAGGTCTGTGTCCTGGGTCAAGGTCTGTGTCCTGGGTCAAGGTCTGTGTCCTGGGTCATGAAACCTTCTCTGCAGCTGAGCACGGGACCAAATCCGAGAACGACCACTGGGGAGTCGGAGGGATCTGAAACTCACGTCTGAGACAGTTGTACTGACACGTTCCAGTTCCACCACATTCTTTCTCGGTCTCCCCTGCCCTTTGCCCTTGTCTCTGTGACCTGCTGGACCTTCGAGTCCATGGTCCAGGATCTGCCTGGTGCAGCCGCCGCTCCCTGTGCGGTGGGCAGGCCTCCTGAGATGCCTGACAAATGTTGTGCAACTGGGCTCAGACTTTCCCGACAGATTTATCTAAGGCAGGCCTGGCGCAGGGAATCCCTCCAAACATGTTTATAAAATCCATGCTAGAGTAATAAATTGTTCGAAAAAAGCATAACCTGAAAGAGAAAAATGCTTTCCCTCCCCTTTCCAGACAGCAGAAGAGTAGTCAAATCTACAGAAAACATGAAAAAGATGAGTAAAATTTGTTTGAACGTTGTAAAAATCACTCTAGAGCTCTCTTTATCATTCTCCTGAGAATCTAAGGTTCTCTGGATAGTGATTTACTTAGTACCCACCAGTCATGAGATTTCTCTGGCAAACCTGCTTACTTTCACTGTTAATCTAATCAAAAGGCTTGGAAATTCTGGGGTGAAGAATATGGTCACAGACGTATTGAGGTGTCGCTTGACAACCCTTTCAATAAGTGGACATGCGTGGAATCCCAGCTGGCGCCCAAGGCCTCCCTGTGCATCAGGAAGCATCCAGAGCAATTTCCTAAGGAACAGAGGCCCCTCGGCATTGGAGGCAACCCACGTAAGTTCCTACGCAGATGCTTTGAAATACTGCGTGAACTTCCCATACTTTTCTATCTGTTCAAATGCCTTGCTTCTGTCGATGGGATGTCAACAGCTGTGCTGGCACCGTGGTCCCCTTCTCTCATCGCAGCCCATGGGGGCTGAGAGCCGCCACCTGCCCCGCAGTTTCAGCCTGAAACTGACGCTATTGTCTCGATGCCACCTCCGGTGTCCACACAGAAGCTCTGCCGTGGACGTCACGTGCTAGATAATTGTCAAGATAATTGATCTTTTCGGCAGAGTTTCATTTATTGTGCAATCTCATTTCATGTGCAGTAGATTCTATTCTATGGCTAAGCTGTATAGACATTTTATGACTCTATAGTAGTTTGCCTGCTGTAGATTTATTCCTTTACAATCAGTTTCTTCTGATCCATAACCATATTCTTAAAATACATTTTTAATGGAAGAAATCTTTCCAGTTCTCAGAAAGACTTTAATCAGTGGTTACTTTCAATAGAAAAAAAAAATCATTTTTGTGAAGATTAACCGTTGATGGAAATAGCATGGGTCATTGATAAATATGGAAATTTTCACATAACTACAAATAAAATCTGACATATATTGGATCTTATGTTTCTTAGATCTCTGTATTTTGATTCTTTGAGATTTGATCATTTATTTCTTTTAGTTATTTGCTATATTTCAGAAAGGAAGCTATTTCACAGATGTTTTAACAAATACCATTTCTCTCATTCTTGTTGAGATTTTATCTTTTGTATAAACTTATGCAGAAATCGGTAATATATGATTATGTGATATTTGTTTAACAATATTAATTCATATGACATAATTAACCAGGGGCCAGAATGAGTTCATAGGTTCCTAGTGAACTTAGTTTACACTAGGGGATTCTTCACAGAATATAACAGTTCTGAGAGCCCGTGCCGTTAGTTGGGAGAATTGAGTACACACGTGCAATGGATTCTGACTAGACCTGCCATCAGGGCTCCACGGTAAACCAGGTGCGCACTGAAGTTAGGTCTGTCTCAAAAGGAGAAAATATTAACATGGTGGTTTCATGTGAAACATCAGAACTTCCCTGAGTCCTCTCACTTTGCCATCTGTGAGGCTGCAGAAAACCACTGCATGGACTGAAACACACGTACTACCTTAGAGAGTTTGCCGCTGATGCTTCAAAAACCCATCGAGTATAATTAACATTGAGGTTTGGGGCCCTGTACACTTTACAAGCTGGAGATAAAAATGGTTTCTTTTCCTTCAAGAAGATACGTCAGAGCCACAGTACTACTGTAATACTAACACAGACCAGAATTCTTAAGACAAAAAAAGACATCAGACATCTGAGTCCTCAACACATCATCACTTTGATCATTGGGCCATTGTCACCTGAGGCGTCCACTTAATGCCATAGCTTCTGAGGAGGGATCCCAATGCAGAGATTTTCTGAGAAGGGTGGAAAGGAGATCCTTAATCCTTAATAAGATTAATCCAATTATGAGCTAAAAAAAGGACAAATTCATTCAGCCTACTTAGGAAGCATATTCTAGTATCATAAAAGTTATATATGTGTTATATATATGTATATATATATATATATATATATCTACATTAGTAATGAACTTTTAATAAAAGAGTACCTTAATGCTAATTTAATGGGAGAAACCAAATGAAGAATGTAATATCGTGAACCCTTAACAGATGTCCTAATTAGATATCATTAAGGAGACTCTTAGATGATTTAAAATTGAACCATTCATTAGCTACCAAAAATATACCCTTTAATTTATAATGAACCGGTTCCAGGCCGAAACACGCACCTGAGCAATGCGTGGAGAAGAGGTCCACGGTGCGTGGCACCGGCGCCCAGCCCGGCACCCAAGGTCCAGTTCCCTGAGAGGAGACCGGTACTAACGCCATTTGTTCGCTCAAAACTGCTGCATGGAGGATAAGACAAACTAGTTTTCTCAAGTTATGGCTCGTGGAGACTTAGAAATGAGTTGTGAAATCTTTGAGAATGTGTGAAATTTTGGCTTTTGGAAAAGTAAGATATTTTATAAGTTGAGAAGTGTATGTAATGATAACTTCCTGTTTTTTAGGTCAGCTTCTCCAACCAGAGAAGGAGGCATGAATGAAGTCCTCTGGGATGCTCGAGGTATGCACTTTCCTCTTCAATTAACAGAGATCTGTGTAATATTTAAGTGTGAGAGAGAGAAGCAATGGTTGGTGTCTTTTCCCCTGGTGCTTGGGTGTGCAGAACAGTCCCTGAAATCTGTGAGCGCTAGTAAAAATGGGACAAACACTCGAATATTCATGTTCCTAATCACAATTACCTGGAGTTACCGGTTAATTTCTTATAATTAAATACAAAGAATAAAAAATGTGTAAATTAACCAGATTTGCAGCCCCACAGATGTATGGACAGGGTTCTCTTTCATGCGTCCTCCGCCTGCACCTGTGCTTTCGGTCGACGCTCAGTTGGCTTTTGCTGAATGCTCTGCGTGAAGATTTGCTTTTGAACAAACCAGGATGGGTGGAGTCTAAACATGCTTCCATCCATTATCCCAGCTCAACAGTCTGCTGTCTCACCTTGGACCAATGATGCCTCTGGGGGATTGCACAAAAGGAATATTCCGCGTGTGTTTTTATTTTTCAACTTATTTTTTCTTTTTAAATTACAGTGGACATTCAATATTATCTTACAGTGGTTGCAGCGGGTAGCATAGCAGTTAGATAATTGCACGCTTTACAAAGTGGAGCCCCTGATATTTCCGGTACCCACCTGACACCATACATAGTTATTACAGTATTAGTGACTGTATTCCCCGTGCTGTAATTTACATCCTGGTAACTATTCTGTGACTACCAGTTCTTACTTCTCAATCCCTTCACCTTTTCACCCAGCCTTTCCACTCCCCACCCCTCCGGTATCTATCAGTCTATTCTCTGCCTCAGTGAGTCTGTTTCTATTTTGTTTATTTATTTCGTTTTTTAGATTTCACATGGAAGTGAAATCATAGGCATTTGCCTTTCTCTGTCTGATTTATTTCACTTAGCATAATGCTGTCTAGGTCCATCCGTGCTGTCACAAAAGGTAAGATCTTTTTTATCACTGAGTAGTATTCCATTGTGTAAATGTACCCTGGCTTTTTCTGTCCACTAGTCTACTGATGAGCACTTGGGCTGTTTCCATATATTGGGCATTGTAAATAATGTTGCAGTGGATGTGGGGGCACATGTATTCTTTCAGATTAGCGTTTGGAGTTTCTTAGACTATAATCCCAGAAGTAGAATTGCTGGGTCATAAGGCAGTTGCGTTTTTAATTTTTTGAGGTAACTCCATATAGATTTCCACAGTGGCTGCACCAGTCTGCATTTCCACCAACAGTGTATGGGGTTCCCTTTCTCCACATCCTCACCAGCACTTGTTGTTTCTTGATTTATTGATGATGGCCATTCTGACAGGCACAAGATGATATCTCATTATAGGTTTTATTTGCATTTCTCTAATGATTAGTGACATTGAGCATCTTTTCATATGTCTACGGGTCCCCTGTATGCCTCTTGGGAGAAGTGTCTATTCAGGTTCACTGCCCACTTTTTAATTAGGTTGTTCGTTTTTCTGACGTTGAATTGTCTGGGTTCTCTAACGACTACTTCAGCAGGTGCTTTTAGAAGAATAGATGTCCGTGCCGGCTCATGAACGCGCCTGCGGCCGTGCTGCGGCCCACTGGGCAGATTCTGTGTTACTGCGTTTGGGAGTAGAGTTCTCTTGACACGCAGGAAGTTCTGTCTCTGGAAATCAATTTGCCAATATAAGTAAGTAATTATCAGATGGCACAGAACTCCAAGTACCAGCAGGGGGTGTCTATTTTTCTACAATCATTTTCAGTCAATCGACCAGTTACCTATAGTTTTGGCAGAAGTACCACTTCCCTTTCAGCTCCAGGATTTAGAAAACCCGGCTCAGTACGTTTTATAGTTTCTCAACAGTTGTCTCCCCTCACCTGGCAGAGCGCGGGCGGGCGCCTCGAAGCCCCGCCGTGCGTGTGAGGGGCGTCACTCGCCTGCTGGCTCCACCGCGTCTTCACCTTCTGGCTCTTTGATCCTCTTTCTTGAAAAAATGCTCTTCAGGAACTGGGGAAAAGAAGGGACAGACTTCAAAAAATAAATAAATAAAATAAATAAAAAAGACAAAATATTGCTTTATTTGTCGGGTGCCTGATGCATTTTGCTGGCTAATGATGACAATGGCTCTATTAAAAGATGTTATTTCTGGGCTCCTCATAAGCTAAAGCCCTTGATTATAATGCATGTAAGTGTTTTCATATGAATTATATTTATTGTTTATTACTTATAAGAAGTCCTTTCCTATCATAGCTCACAAAGATGTGTTTCTGTGTTGTCTTTAAAAATATTGTTTTTGTAATGGAAATTTTAAGATAGAAGCATTCATTTTGGCACAGGCTTACATTCAGTTTGGGGTTTCCATGTGGATTCCGAATTGACCCAATATCATTCAATATACACACCACATTTCCCTGCTCCCTTGCAAACTCTGCTTTGTCATTAATCAAATTTCAATTTGGTATTTGTCCCTTTTGGGGCTCTTTATTTTTCCATCCACTTGCTTATCCTTGTCCTAATATCACATTATCCTAATTCATAACAATGACACATCAATTCTTGATATAGATTAAGAAAAATTCCTTCACCTTGTTCTCTTATTTTAAGTCCTTTGAACCTTCCTATAAGTTTTAATATATGCTTTTCAATTTCTGTATAATTATGTACACACATACGTGCTCCTTGGCAGTATTTGTATTGAAATTACATTAAGCCGACAGATCAATCGGGTTAGAAACTTTATGCACGTCATAGGAATCAGGGTTTGCCAGAGAACCCAAACCAGAAGGACGCGTGTGTGTTAGAGAGAGGGGAGAGTGGAGAGAGAACAGGCCAGAAGCCCAGGGAGGAGTGGATGCCGCAGGCGGAGGCTGAGGGAGGTCTTCTGAGAGAACCCCTCTTCCCTGGGGTTGGGGGTCTCTTTTTCTCTAGGCCTTCAACTGAATGGATGAGCCCACAGACACTGTGGGGTTCATCTGCTTTACTCAGACTCTCCTGAGTTAAATACTCATCTCTCCTAAAAAACATCTTCACGGCAAATCCAGACTGGTTTGACCAAATATCAGTGGTTACATATTATTCCAAGTGGGTGTTTTTTTGTTTTGTTTTATTTTGCTTTGTGTTTTTTTGAGTTCTCTGATTGCATACCAAGAGAATTTAAAAAACAGGTTCAATTATTCCTTTGCATGGAAGTTTCACTGGTGCTTTTAATGAATCGGTTTTTCTGTTTGACAATTGAAAGTGACCTCAGAAGACAGATGGGCAGAGGAGGAGAAGGCCCGTTTGTATTTCGGATGATGATACATAGGCTGCCTGCTTCCCCATTTATCCCAATTTACTCCAGTGCCTTCATGACAGTGAGAGCGGGCTGTGATCATCTTTTCCAGAACCTACCATTTAAAAGCATGCCACTATGTTGGAGAAAATGCAGCCAGTATAAATCTGAAATTCAGACATCTGTCAGCTTGCACAGTCCCCTCATTCCACGCCAGGGACGTGGATTTTGGAATATCTATCACTTTTTCCTGATTTTGAGCCAACTCCTTACTGACTGCAGGAGAATCAACCAACAAAATAAATAAGCATTGGCAGAGGTGGGCATGGGCTGGCCACATTGACCTCTGCCGGTCTAGGAGGGCCTGCTGTTATCTGAGTCATAAATGTGTAATTATATTCTGAGTGTTTTGGTCTGTTCGCTTGGCAAACCAGACGTGATGATGAACATTTATACGCCCCTTGCCAAAAAGGACAATGGCAGGTTTGGATCCATGCTCTCAACTGCATAGTCGTTTACAATTTATTTGTGCATGACGTATGCCGAAGCTAATCACTTCCAGGAACGCGGGTGCCAGGAAGCGAGAAGACATAATGCAGGTCTAGCCACAGCCATCTAGAAATGAAGGATTAGATGTCTGAGTTATGATTTTAGAAAGGGAAATAATTAAAATGATATGCTGTGATAGCTCCAACCCTTGAGAGAAGGACGCGGTGCTTGCTTGGGCAGCGCACACACTAGAATCGGAACGGCGCGGAGAGGCCCAGCGTGGCCCCTGTGTGAGCATGGCGTGTGCATCACGATGTGTTCCATGTGTTGTCTTTCTTAAAGAAAAGACATATAAATAGGTCCTTCTGGACCTATTTCATTTACAAGGATGAACTCATTAGAAACCAAAGAAATGCAAGTTCAAATGACGTACCTTTTTTCAATAAATTGTCAAAAATGTAAAAAATAAAAACAGTGATAGTTGTCGTTCAGATACACCCTAAGTGGAAGTGACACTTTATGCACTATATCTGATGGGTGACTGTGCTAGGCATGAAAAGGCTTGGAAGTGCACAAACTCTTCACACAGCAATTCCACCTTAAGAAGTCAGACCCAAGGATGTGAAGAGGAATGTGTCACAATCTTGGCATCAGGAGTGTTTGTCATAAAGACAACGCAGTGTGCATGGTGGACTGAAGGGGAAACGCGGTATATGCACGCAATGAGACGCTTCAGAACCACATGCTGCGCAAAACGGAAAGCACCGTGTGCGCACGCTGTTACTCGACACACCGACAGTATTTAACTTGTATCTATACCCACATGTGTCAAAACTGACGTGCCTTCTACCAGGCTAGCTCCAGAGACGCTTCTCAAACAGACCCAAAGGTATTATTGGGTGCACTGTGTTAGGTTTGAATAACTTCAGTGACCCCCACAAAATGAAATGTAGGTTTGATTTATAAGACGGAGAGTCTTTGCTTCTGGTCATTCCATAAGAAGATACTAACTTCCGACAGGGCTGAAGACCGAGCTGAATAGCCAGAGGACAAAGCCCAATTTGGAGACCAGTGTCCAGAGATCTGCATACTTAGGGAGGAATGAGTCTCAGGTAACTATGTCTGTTCCAACAACTCAGGTGAGGCAGTATGCTGAGGTCCACAGAAAGCTAAGGACGTAGCCCAAAATGCAGAGCGAATTTGTAATGTAAGTAGACCCAGAAATTTTGTTTCTTGACCTCAACATATGTAAAGGGTTACACTTTCAATTCCTGAAATAGGCACCCTTTAAAAAAACTAACATTGTGCTTATTAATAAGATTCTATTTCAGAATAAGACGAGTATTGCATCTGTAAAGGATAAAAATCCAATTATCCCCATCAGTTAAGAAGAGGCCAGGCCGTCTTCCCTCTGTGTGTGCTGGTGAGGGGTTCAGAGCTTCTGAATCAGGCTTGCGCATATTGTGTTATTTTGAGACAGGGCACTCCATCATTTTCCTTCCTTTCATAGAACTGGCTGATATTTATGGAACTTGGTGCCCAGAAATATTCCATGAAATGGAACCAGTAAAACACATAAAACAGTACCAACCGATTGTAAGCAACAGGTTATTAACGATGTAAAGTGTGTTCCATTTTCCCTTTGCGCTATTTCACATATTTGGTATACTTCACCCCTCTCTCCGACCTCTGTCGTATGTCTGCACGCAATGACGGATGTGCCGTGTGGCCCAATAGTTGCAGTTTCTATCATGTTATTGGAAGTAGTGCAAAAACACTAGAGTGCCCCTCTTCCAAGCTCCAGACTAGGTGATTTGGGTGCATGGGGGTCATTTATGCAGCAGGTCACCCACGACTCAGGTTCTGTAGGTGCCCAAGTGAGGCCGATGCTCCTGTGCAGCTGTGGCCTCCCAGGCGCTCCTGGTGCAGTGGGAAGACTGACTGTGCTGACGGTGCAGGACGTGGCTGTTTCCACACCGGTGAGCAGTGTGTGTGTGTGTGTGTGTGTGTGTGCGCGCGTGTGTGTGTGTGTGTGTAGGAGCTGCCTGCACCATCCTTTCCCCTACCGCCTCCTGCAGGAGCTGCAGTGTGATCACCGTCATTGCTCCTTCAGGCTGGTTATTATCTTCTTCTTAACATTGCCTTTTAAAAATAGTCTTGTTTCAAAGGGCTTTAAGGAAATGTACGTGTTCCTCTACAACAGAAAATAACAACAAGGTTAAAGTGAGTGGTGAGCAAACTTGGAAAAAATACTAAGGCTTAAAAAAATAGAATGGAATCATTTGGAAGTTTAGCATCCTTGCAGAAATTTACACTTTGTTTCTTAGCGTAAATACTGCAATTCCTGATTCCTGGCAAGCTCAGGAACTTCCACAGAGAAGCTGTGGTCGGGAGAAGCACATCTGGTCCCTGATGTGTGGGCGACTAGGAAACTGATCAGGAACCTTTTAACATAAAAACAAAAGAGAGGGAGAGAGAGAGAGAGAGAGAGAGAGAGAGAGAATAGGTATTGGGTGGGTCATTCTCAGGGTCTGATCCACTAATTCACAGTGTCATTTCCTTCCATCTTGGATATTAAAATGGCTGCACAAAATTCACCAGTTTTGGTAAGTCTTTTTTTTTGAAAGCTCGCTGACATGACAGCTGTCCCAATACAATCTAACAAAATTGTTCTGAATGAAGTTAAAGACAACTAAGCACTACTTGGAGTCCAAATGAGCTTTTTGGCCAACCCAATATTTTCTGAAATATGGCAAATGGGCAAGGAATAGTGGGCGTGAGGTTCACAGTAGGGACACATCTACTCAAATTTACTAAAAGGATACCATGTGCTTTTATCCCAAATGTAAAGAGTATAGAATGTCTTTTAAACTTAGATTACTTATCGACTATCAAATGTGTAAATATTAAAATATGTGATATATTTGGATGAACAGTGACTCATTTAAAGTTTGGCTATGCACCAAAACACTCAGAGTGAAAAATATAGTGCCAAGTTAAATGCTTTTTTTTAACCTCGAGATGTTATCCTAAATATCAATATTTACAGATGTCTCCATTTTATGTCAGTTTTGTCTTCGAAGCGTATCGTGGTACGTTTGCCAAGGAGTGTAAGGTAACACTTACCTAGCGAGTGACAGAAGTTTAAAAAGAATTTCTGGCTTCCATTTAAATCTTTTTTATAAATATATCTGTATATTTCAGAGTTGAAGACATAAATTTATTTATATATTTAAATACTTTAATAGCAATGTTTTATAGCATATTTATTAAAGCATAACTATTGTTATAAGATTTCACAGAAAAAACAAGCCTTATAATGTGAGGGTAACATAAATCAATCATTTTTCTCCAATGAAGCTTTGCTTAAAGTATAGTGGTGAGAAGATTATATTTTTATTTTATTTTATTTTATTTATTTTATTTTTCAGGAATTTAATTGTAATACCATTTTTTAGAATTGCAAGTTTATGTTTAAATGAAGTGTTTTATGAGACTTCTGTTAACTGAGTCTTTAAAGTCCAACTGATTTCAGTAATTAAGGCCGACCACCATGATTCTCCTCCCCCTGGCTTATCCAAGACGGACGCTGGCAGTTACTCTTGCTTCCTCACGACTCTCCGGTTACCTGGCACCACCAGGTAATGGGGGCCCTTCACTGCCTGCTTCCTCACGACTCTCCGGTTACCTGGCACCACCAGGTAATGGGGGCCCTTCACTGCCTGCTGTCTCCCTCCCACACCCTCCACCACACTCACGTCGCCTCCCACCAGGACTTGCCCTCAGTGTCCGAAGCTGCTTCCTGGCCTCTGTGTCACCCCCCTACAAGTCTTTCCCACAGGGCAGTCACAGAGCGTCTCCCTCCAGGACTTGAGGTTCTCTGATGGTGTTCCTCCTGAACCTCCAGTGAAACCCACTGACGCCAGATCTCTCCAGGCCCCAGTGCCCTGGTCCTTGACTCCTTGCCAAGTTCATCCCTACAGCCCTTTCTCTTAGTCCCTGCTCTCCCGACTCATCGGATGACCTTTTCTTCTCCGGGCACACCACGCTCTTCCCATCCTCGGAGCCTTCGTGATTGCTCTTCCCTCTCGTTACAACTCTGTTCCCCGTTCTTGGCAGAATGGGCTCCACTCATTCTTCACTTTCAACCCGTACCTTCTGCCCCTCCCCAGGGCCTTCCCTAAATGTATCTAGAGTTACACATCTACTCTTTTATTTCCTTTAACATCACATGTCATCGATGCATCAAACTATGATTTTCCAGTGCTTAGTAGTTTTTATGACCTCCCTGCCACTGCCCGGACTAGACGCGCTGTGGCTGGAACCCTGTTCACTCACCGCTTCAGAGCCGAGGTCTACGTCCTTTGGCAGAAGGGTGCCTGGCATGGAGAACCCTTATCCAATGCTTGCGGATTAGCCGAGTAAAATCTAAATGCTAACAGTTCTTTGATAGGAAGTTAGCAGCAATATTGTCTCATGAAAATGGAGGCTTTCTGTGTCAAATATTGTGTCATAAAAAGTGAAGTTATCCTGGTGGTGAGGACATTATCTTGCAGTTTTGTGGAGAAATATAATTTGCCGTATATTTAAGCCATTTCTTCAGATGCAGTCACGGTGTTCACGCAGAGTAGATGAAACAGTCATAAAATCCGAGACAGAAGTCTGAATGATTAATGCGCACTGTTCCTGGATTTTGCATAAATATGGCTCTGGAGACCATCTAGACTTATAAATAAGATGTGCAATCCAGAAACTGGTACCTTGTTATTTTTTCACCTCATTTACAAAGAGCGTGTGAATTCAAAATGCTCCGTGGAGCAACACCTTGCACTGATTAATGTAGTTCTCTAACAGATGGAAGGAAAAAACAGCACTTGTGTTAACACTTTGAAATATGTATACTCTGATAGAACTTATTCAAATAATCATCAGACGGGTTTTATCATATTTTATTAAACCGATTGCATTTTAATGCATGTCTGTAGTAAAAGCAGGCAACACAAATGGTAGAAATCACTCTTTTTCACCCTTCTCAAGTCCGGGTCCCTGGTCCTGTCTGCTGGCTCGCCAGGGTCAGGAGGGAAGTTTAGAGAATTCCAGAATCTTTTAGCATTTTCATGTACACACACACACACACACACACACACACACACACACACACACACTTTTGTGTGTCCTCATTTCATGAACGAGATTACACATACTATTGTATTTTAGTTTTACAATTAGACTCAGATTTTTTTCACATGTGTATCTATTCATACATTTTAACTTACTCACCTTAGGGCTGCTTTGTATTTGAAGAGTGCCCACCTACCCACATTGTTGCCGTGATCTATTATCAGTAATCTTACACATTCTGATTTTTTTCATTTTACAAGATAGTATAAGGATGGACCTATTTTGATATTTTTACTAGCCATTTATATTTCTTCTGAGAAAACATATGCATATGTTTTGCTTCTTTATTTTTTCTTATCCATTATATGTATAGGTATAAAATATACATACATATATACACTACTGTTTAAATTTTTACAGGGCTTTTTATGACACTTTTATATTACCCTTCTGTGTACAAATATGCCAACAATTTTTCAGTCTGTGTGTTATCTTTGTTTTCTTAATGACCTTTTTCATGAAGAAGACTTTGATTTTATGAGTATTTTATTTTCTTGAGGAGGCTCATCCCTCATCCAGTAGTATAAAATTATATCCTAGTCTTTTGAGCATTCAAATTTTTAGTTTATCTGTGCTTTATTTCTTTAAAAAGTGCTAGATACGGGTCTGGATAATTTTTTGCCTAATAAATAGCTAGTAGTGTCAATACCTACACTATATTTTATTCTCATGACATTTTTGTTGACTGTAAATTATCACACATAATATTCACAATTATTTTGCCAAAGTCACAATACTTCACTGACTGACCTTTATGACACCGCTCTCTGTCTGGTGATAAGGGGCGTGTCTCTTGTCTCCCAGCTTCGCCATTTCCAGGCAGGGTTCATCTTCTGTCGCGTTCTGATGGGAACAACCCAAGTTCACCAGGCGTTGGAAGGAAACGATGTGAAAAAGCAATGACAGTAATTCTGGAAATGGATCCTTCAGGGAGACAAGTTTTAAATAAATCAAACTACCATTTTAATAGAGATTCAAGTATATGTTCCTACTATAAAAAATAAAGGAACGTTATGAGAAAGGATTGATTTCCATACAAGAAAAAGCTCTTCAAAGTGAATCATAATATGTATCTTCAAAAATTTTATATGTGAGGTCTATCCAGAAGGTGTCTGGCCTTGCACTATGAAAAATAGAGAATTTATTGGAGAAGATACAAGATATAAGAAACATTGTGCATAGGACAATGATGCCTCAGTCCAGTTCAAAGTAAGCACCTTGGGACCTCACACAGTTCTCCCAGTCACCATCAGCTTCCCCTTCACATTTTCCTGAATCTCATCGATGCTCTGAGATCTCTTCCCTTTCAAAGGCGATTTTAGTTTGGGGAAAAGCCAGAAATCACAGGCACCAAATCTGGGCCATAGCGGGGCTGAGTCACCTTGGTGATTTGACGTTTCACTAAAAAACTCTGCCCAAGACATGATGCATGAGTGGGTGCATTGTCATGCTGAAGCTGCCAATCACCAGTTGCCCGTAGCTACAGCCTTCTGAATCATCCAAATAGTTTCCACGGAGGAATTTTGGAGTTATCACACTTCTGGTTTCCAAACTTATACTGCTGTAGTAAGCAAAACAACGTGGCACTGGCATAAACACAGGCAGCTAGACTGTGCAATAGAGTAGAGCCCAGCAATAAGCTCTTATGTACGGTCAGACTATTTCTGACAAGGTTGCCAGGACCGTTTGAGAGGGGAAAAGACAGTCACGAATCAATGAGAAACACAAATTCAAACTAAAATTCGGTACCACCTCACACCTATTAGGATAGCTACTATTAAAAAAAAGAAAGAAAAACACTGAAACTGACAAGTAGTGTTCTGTTCCCCAAAAGAAACTCAGTGCCAAACACAATGATTCAAGGTGTATGACCTGCCAGTGGAAAAGAAATCTTTGGGCAAATATTTGATTTTGATGCTGAACGAATGAACTCTGTATGGCGTGTGCTTCAGGACAGGGAGGAAATATCGGAGGGCTGGAACTCAACCTTGAAAGGCAGAGTGGTTCTGTGGTAGAAGGTATTAGGGTCTGATGAGAACCAGATTAGAAAGCAAGAATTTTTTTTAATGTTGTATACTACATCTGAATCCATAACTGAAAAGAATGGATCATATGAGAATGGACTCAAATGTCAGGCAGATAGATCCTCCATCCGACTTTATGGTGCCTTAAATGGAAACCTTTAGAACTGGCCAAACTCTTTCTAGTGGTGAATACTAAACTGTACTAGATTGCTGCACATCAACAGGAAATGTAGATTGTTTTGCAGAAAACGATGGAAGGGAAAGTACTTATCTGCCTCAGTTTGCTGTGAAACAAAGTGGGGGAGCCTGAATATTACCTCCAGTGGCTGAACCAAGTGGGTCCATCGCTGGCTCTGCCCTGGGCGGGCGCAGCTTTCGCTCCACAGAAATCCAGCAGGCGGAGTGACTTGTGCTCTTTGAGAAACTTGGCCGACTCCTCCCTTGCTATTGTGAACGTGGAAGGAAGACAGGTACGGTCTGTTTTTCATAGGCAAGACTGCAATATAAATTCACTGTATTCCTTGGGAATGTTGAAATTCTTCAGTGCACCCCAATTACCTGGTGAGCTAAGATTTAGTTATGATTCATCATCAAAGCAACTTAATGTATCACAGTGGTGACGCCGCAGTGGAGAGGTCTGGAGGCCGTTAGAACTGCTGGAGCGCACTTTTCTGGGGCAGTGTGGTCCATGTGGTCAGATAAAGTATAAGGCCAGGCTAATCGGTTACATTCATGGCTATGACAAAAAAGAAATAGTTTGATACCTCTGATGGGTTTTGAAGGACACGTGTCCCTCGCCTGGCTTTTTGTTAGCAATTATACATCAACTGACCAGAAATCAATAATTTAAATAGACCCAGTATAAAAATTATTTAGTCTCAAGGACATAGAATTTCCAAAGTAGCAAATAACGGGGACCACCTCTTCTTGTGCTTACTTGCCACTGATGTAACTTCTTTGATTGAAGGTTTGGCTCATTAATTAATTGGGCTGTTTGTTTTGTATTATTGAGGTTTGAGATTTCTTTATGTATTCTGGATTCAAGTCCTTTACCAGGTCTGCAGTTTGCGAAGCTTATCTCCAAGTCAGAGTTTCTATTTCTAAATTTTTACCAGTGTTTTTTGAAGAGCAAAGTTTTACATTTTGAGGAAGCCTGATTTATTGTTTTACTTTTTTATGGTTCTTAATGTTGGCCTTATATATAAACATTCATGGCCAAACTTGATCACACATATTTTCTTCCATATTATCAGAAGTTTTATGCTTTTCTATCTTTTATTAAGATTTATAATCTATTTTAATTTAGTTTTATATTGAGTATGAGATTTGTATGTATTTTTTTTGTTTGCAAATATATGTCCAATTTTTCCAGGATCACTTATTGAAAAGACTTTCTTTTTTTTTTAATTTGGTAAGAAATTGCCTTTTCACATTTGGTGATGCCACTTGAAGATATTTTTGTATGTCTATTTCAAGGATTCGTATTCTGTTCCATTAATCCATATGTGCCTATTATTTGTCAATATCATACTACCTTGAGCACTACAGCTTTATAAGTCTTGAAACTGGACATTGTGAGTCTACCAATGTTTTTTGGTTGTTTTTGTTAATTTGCATTTTGAATACATTTTTGAATCAGCATATTGATATCTACCAAAAAATACTTGTTAGATTTTTATTGGGGTGATGATAAGTTAATAGATCAAACTGAGTAAGTTTTGAACAACAATGGAGTCTTCCTATCCATAAACATGAGGTATTTCTCTAGTTATTTAGCTATACATTTATTTCTTTCATCAATATTTTGTAGTTTTTAGTGTAGACGCCTTAGACATATTTTTGTTACACTTAAACTTAACTATTTCTAGCTCTCTCTCTCTCTCTGTTGTCAATATGTACATAGACATTTAAAGATGAAAGTTCTCTGCTTTCTTGCCTGGCCTATGAGGACATGGCTGTCTTCTGTATATGGACCTGATAACCGTGCACTTGCTAAGCTCACTTATTAGCCTCTATTAGTCTCGGGGGTTTATGATGGCTCCGGGAGTTTCTGCGTAGATAACCGTGTCAGAGGTTTCTGTGCGTTTCCTTCACAATCTCCACTGTAGTTCTTTTTCTTGTCTTACTCCACTGTCTAGATCTTTGTACATTCAGAGATCTCCAGAGAAACAGAACTGCTAGGATATGAATAGTTATAGATGGATATAGACAGAGACACAGACAGAGAGGAGATTTATTATAGGAATTTGCTCACGTGGTTATCAAGGCCGAGAAGTCACATAATGTACCTGCTGCAAGCTGGGGAACCCAGAAATGCAGTGGTGTAAATTTCCCTTGCGTCTAAAGGCCTGAGAATCCGAGGCCCAGTGGTCTAAGTCCTGTCTGAGTCCAAAGCCTGAGAACCGGGAGTGCCAGGGACCAAGGCCAGGAGGCGGACGCCTCAGCTCCAGCAAAGAGAGCAGACTTGCCCTTCCTGGGTCTTTTTGTCTCTTCATGGCCTCCATGGACTGGGTGGTGCCCACTCTCGCTGGTGAGGGCACCCTCCCGGAGACACCCACGAGTAACGACTGATCAGCTGTCAGGGCACCTTGTAGCCTGGTCAGGCTGATGTAAAATTAGCCTTCACCATCTTCCACTGTGACCCTGAATTTATGGGCTGTGCTCAGTCACAGGGAGAAATCATTCCGTCTTGCATCAGTAGGTCAGTGTGACCTGTACAATTTTTTGTAGGTATACTTTATTAGGTTAATGATATGCAGCTTAATTTTCCTCTCGGATTACTGAGAGAGGAGTGGAAGACTGTCTAGAATTGCCTCGTTCTTCCCTCAGATCTGTCAGAGCATGCCTCTTGTGGATTGCTGCTCTGTTTTTGGATGTTTTCCATTTAAGATTTGCATGTCTTCTTGAATAATTACTTTATCATTATGCAGTATAGCTTTTTATTCCAAAGTCTATTTTTCTCTGATATTAATATAACTACCACAGCACTGTGCATCCGTGTGTGCGTGCATGCATGCATGCGTTTGTGTGTGTGTGAGATTTACTTCTCTCCATCCTTTTATTTTTAGCCAGTCTGTGTCCTTAGAGTTGGTATCTGGTGGGCTTCTGTGTTCGGTACACAGCTGATTTAAAAATATACCATCTTGCTGGCTGCTTTTCACTTTTTTTTCTTTCTCTCTTTTTTCTTGCTCAGTATCTCCAGAGGGATGTCTAAAAGATTTCCAAACTTGACACATCTGACCTTGACGTCCAGCCTCCTTTCCTTTCATCATGCCCTTCCCACCTCAGGGGGTAGCAGTTCCATCCCTAGAGGTGCTCAGGTCAAGACCACTGGGTTATTCTTGACTCTTCCCTTCCCCTGGTATCTCACCCGATTGGCTGGGGAATCACGCCGCTCTGCATTCGAAATAGACCCAGCCTACGACTCCTCCCTCCGCTGGCTGGCGAGGCTTCCGCCCTGGTTCCCGTGCGAGCCTGCTCCCGGGCCACGGGGTCGAGTCCTTGCACTGCGCCACCCGTGTTCAACACAACGGCCTGCAGCCACTCTGTAAGCGAAGCCCAGCGCGGCAGTGAAGCGTTATTCGGGGAAGCGTCCCAGATGAAAGAAGGACCAGATTTAATATTTTCCTGGCCGCAGTTTTGGAGAAAGAGAAGAGAGAAGACGGATGACAAGCAATATTAAGAAGAGAGTTCACTATAATCTAGGATTGATGAAAGCCATTTGATAAGCTGGATAAATAAAACCACACGGTTAAAAAAAAACCTACTTCTAAATATATTATATTCAAATGACAGGAGAGTGAAGACAAGGGTGAAATCTCTGAATAAGTAGAAAATAAATGACCTGAAAGGAAAGATAATGCAATAGTGGTTTTTGAGTTCTCTGTCATTAAAACAGAAATCTGGAGAAATAGGAGTCTCAGAAGGCTGAGAGAAAAAAACACCACTCCTTCATTTGACCGAGCACACGCTTCGGGAGGACAAGTGTACTAACGGTGATCTTTTCCTTGCCGGCCTCAGGCACACTGAATTGAGAGAAGCCAAGTCCAAAACTGTGTAGGGAGAGGAGCGGGAGGTCCTGCAGCCTTCTGTGCGTCTCTACGGAGCTTACCCCGCCCCACCCCGCACTTATCCAGGCAGCCCGTGGCTGCGGGCACCACAGCTTCTTTCCCGAAGTCCTGCGTGTGGATGTTGCCGTGGAAGTACCTTTTGCTCAATCTATGCAGCTGATAAATACAAGCTGTCCAATTTGTAGGAGTCTTTGTTTTTTTTTTTCCTATAGACTATGTCAAAACATCACAGTTTCAGAGCTTGTGACAACCCTGGTACCCCATTGCTTCCTCGCCCAATGCGGGGTGGGGCAACAGCAGTTTACAGTTGTGAGTATGCCAAGTACAATGTATTCTTGTGTCATTACTTATGCATAACTGCATTATTTTCGGCACGAACAACCGTAATCCCTACTTTCTCCCCACCACGTGTACGAAACAAGCCTTGCCTTTTTGCCAAGTTGCATCAGTCACTACCGGCTGGTGAATGGGCTGAAGACGTCCCTCATTTTTTTCTCCCTGACCATCTCGTGAAAATCCGTATTAGTGGGTGAGACCTCTATTTTCTTCAATAAAAAAAAATAAAAATTCTGCTTACATTGTTTGAGTCACTTTGGTGGGAAATTAGAAAATGGTCAGTCTCTTGACCCCCAAAACGTGTGATATTGTCATAGCTAGCAAAGTTCTTAGAATTATTCTGTGTGGTTGTAAATCCATGGGTCTTCTTTTATTCCTGCCAGACAAAAGGCGCTAAAGAAACTGCTCTTTCACAGTCACGTCTGATTTCATGTATTTTGACTAGTATTTTTGTAATTTATTATATTTACTGTGCATTTCCTCATTCTCTTATTTTCTCTTTAGGGGAAATTTAAAGAGTATAAAATAGTATATTATTTTAAATGTAGAATATAGAAAGTATTTTTGCTAAGACCATTCATTCATCCTAATTTTTACGTGTTTGATATACCTACAGTTACCAGTTATATAAAGATCAAATCTATGTGTTCATATGTACAGTTAACATAATGACCCCCCCAATTTCTTATCAGTCATAATGAGGCATCACGAAAAGCGAGTAGGTAACCAGGGGATGTGTTGGCCTTTCCTCTGAATGTTAGGAAGGGACAAGTAAGAGTGTTTACTTATTTCGGATGATATGGGAGGCAGTGGTGATGATTAATTTTTTGCATTTCCTGTTAGTCATATCAAACCTTTGACTGAGACTTCTGCAAGGTCATGTGAGGGAAAGCTTCTTGCTAGATTATGCTCGCCACAGTTTTTCACTGCTGCAGTCTCCTCTTTCCTCACTTTCTCCATCCCATTGTGGTTTCTTAGCTGTACGATATCCTGCCAAAATGGCTTTAAAAAATGGCGCAGCTGAAAGTTTATGGGGAAATAGAATTCTCATATGTGTTTGAGAAGGAAGCCGGAGGATCTTTCTGGCTTCTCAGAATTCCTAATGCTTCTCGCAGCGTAAACAACCTGTATTCCTTCCTTGGTCCGTAAAGTCACCTACTGGAATCTACATGGGAGAGTCTGCCCCCTTCCAGCCCCGAGGAGGTCTGCCTAGGGAGTGCCGTGAAGGGGCGGCCAGGCCAGGCTTTGGCACAGGTCGTCCCGGTGATCTGGCAGCGGTAGATGCAACTGGTTCTTTCGGGGGCTGCTGCGTCCCATAAGCACAACATAAAGTGAACTTGGCAGATGAAGTGTTACAGGGCTTTCAGATTTGATGGAATAACTATCTGCTCGTTGAGAGCACATTGGATTCAGCACAGTGATGGCACTTGGATTGAATTTTGTTTTTACTTTCTAAAAATTTATAGATATATAGCCACGTATACACATGTGCGTGGGTAAAATGCCATTTATCAATTATATTATGTGCATGCATGCAGACTTGGTGGGTTGTTGCATAATAAATACATTTAAAAGCACATGCTGGTATTATTTTTGTCTCCTATTTTCTTTAAAACATTTTTTCCTTAGAGATCACCCGGTCTAAATCGCAGAGGAATTTCAGCTATAATACGAAAAATGTAGAAAATGGTTCTACCAGAAGGTGTACATCCCACAGGCTTTTGCATGGAATATTAACTGGGTAACAATTGAAATGCATTCAATAAATATACAATGAACATATGTTCTGTACGGTGACTTACATTGGATGCCTTAAGGAGTTTTTAAAAATAAGCCAGCCACAGCCTCAGATTTAAAAGCATAACATAAGCGAATAAATACGGAGTAGAATATGACAGAGCCATGAAAGGTTCAGTCAGTTTGAAAGTTCAGAGAGGAACGTCGTAACAGCTTTTGGGGAGCAGCTAAGGAAGGGCTATGAAAGACGTGTTACCCCCGTATCGATGAACACTTAGGTATGATATTATGCTAACTGCTATTCTGTGATGGCGACAACGATGAAAAAGACCAACCTGGCTCCAGAATGTGCCGTGAGGCGAGAGAATGGCCCGAAGAGGAGTATTTTAGGCGGTCGAAGCAAGGGGAGGGTCTCATGGGGACTGTATGTAACAACCACACGCACCCGGGGGAAAGGGGTGGGAAAAGCTGGAACCTAGAAAATATCGGATGCTTTGCAGGTGGGGTGAAGCGTTATGGGCTCTTAGAGATTTACATGTGGGGGGGCAGAGTTACCACAGCTGTGTATTAGGATGTCCACACGAGCAGGTGTGGGCTCAAGTGGGGCGCAGAGGGGATGCTGGGAATGAAGGGCTCAGGAAGGAGGGGCCTCTCACCTTCTCCCCACCGCAAACGGGCTCCTGGTGGCCTCTGCAGGCTCGATCCCTCCTCACCCCCCAGCCCAGGGATGAGGGCAGACATCCTTCCAGTCGCCAGGTGCACGTACCTTCACGTGCCCACAATGTGCCCACACCTGCGCACAGGTCTGCACGCTGGCACCCAGCACTCCTGGGCCCAGCTCGCCAATCCCTACCCAGTCCTTTCTGCAGGCTTGCTGACCCCTGCACACGCCTCACGGGTCTCCTCCTACCAGCCCAGAGGCATCTGCGTTTAATGATGGAGGGGAGAGTACGGTTTTAATTTTCTTAGTTTGGGCAACCTATTGCCACTGATGTCAAATTGAGTGGTTCAGTTTAAATGAGGGCCCTGTATGAATGCAGCATATATATATATATATATATATATATATATATAGAGAGAGAGAGAGAGAGAGAGAGAGAGAGAGAGAGAGAGAGACATATATATACAGATATATTTTTTGAGAAGAGAGATGAGGGACATACTTACACCGAGAGTTCAGTGGAGCATGAGAGAGTGCCACGAAGCAGGGGCGATGCAACAACAGAGTCAAAGGTGAGCCCGTGATCAGAGATGCAAACACGGACAGTGCGCTCACCACGAAGAGATCTAATGCTGGGGGTGGCCAGCGCGAAGAGAAAGACCGTGGAGGCCGAGGATGCGCATTGCACTGTAATGACCAGTCATCCTCGGTTTTCAGTGATCAAGTCCCTCCTTATAGTTCATTCCAAATGTGTGTCCCAGCTCCTCCGAGTGCTAACTCACACGTTTCCTCGGGTCTTGTGTGCAAGGAGGTGGTGCGGAACCATCTGAGAGCTCCAGGCCTGCAGACTCTCACTCTGTTGTTCTCCCCAGAAGGCTGTTGCGTCGGCCCAGAAATGCTCCTCTCTGTGGTCAGTTACGAGATAAAAATCAATGGCTTTGAAACAGTTAATCCATCTCTGACTTTCTTTTCCATTAGTCAGTTTTAGAAAAATGACTTCTGGCTGCCAGCGCCGTCGGAGCTGGTATCTTGATCCAGTGCACCCTGGCGACATTTTCTTCAGCGCATTAGTCACCGGCATCGCTGGGACAGCGTGCCTGGGGGGACGTGTGGTCCACCGGAGGACAAGGTCACACTCAGGAGCGTCAGCCCCTGCGTGAAGGCAGCGGAATCTGCTGTTTCAAGTTAGGAGAGGTGACGGAAACGGAAATTCAAGGGAAGATATGGTTCGTTGCAGGCATCTTAATCACGCCATTAGAATTCCGTGTGACACCTAAGTGCCATTTTGTAAGATACTTAAAGACAATCTTCAGAAGCATCCACAGTCTTGGAGTCACACTTCACGTCTCTGGAGAAGTGTCAGGAATTGTCTTTGAGTGTTAGAAGAGATTAAATAAACAGGCCTAAGAATTATTAAATTCCAAATGCCTCCATTTAAGAGATTTGGGGATGGCCCTGGCCAAAGTGGCTCACTTGGTTGGGTGTGTTGTCCTGTAGACAGAAACCAAATGAAAGGTTGTGGGTTTGATTGCTGGTCAGGGACACATACCAGGTTGAGGGCTTGGTCTCGGTCAGGGCACCTACTAGAGGCAACCGATTGATGTCTCTCTCTCTGTCTCTCTCAAACTAGTGAAAAAAAAATGTCTTCAGGTGAGGGAACAAGAAGAGATTTTGATATAATTACAAACTCTTGACTAAAATGCTTTCACGGCGAGAGCACGTAGTCTGAAGCTGCAGGTGAGAGCATCTGCACTGCCCTGCGCTCCGTCCTGGGGGCGTGGACTGAGAGTGAGAGGAGGTTCCCAGCCGTCACAGCTGGCAGATTTGGCCCCTGTCCTGCCCGCCATCAGGGCAGTGACTCTGGAGGCAGCTGGCAGGGGGGAGGAACTGTGCTGTCCCTGCTAAACAAACCCCTGTGGTTTTCGAATTCATCAGGGTCAGTTTAGAAAGTAACAGTGTAAGACAATTACCTTCTGGATGAAAAAAATAAGGTAGAATGTTGCTACATACACACAAAAAGTCTGTGTTCTTTCTTTCATTCTTTCAAGAAATAGTCACTGAATGCTGAAACTCCAAGCTAGAACACATGTAAACAGCCAATGAGGGGCATTAGTTACATCGAGAGAAAAGTGAGTAACAAAATTCAGGGTGAATCCTGGCAAGATTTTTTTTTCTTTTTTTTAATGGGGGGTTTGAGTAAGTTTAGGGACAAAGGAAACAGATTGGGTGAGAGGAAAAAGCATTTCACTTGGGAATAATTGCATATGCAAAATCTTGGAGGTGGAAATTACCCAGCTTTGCATGAAATCAATGTTTGTTTTGAGCGGAGATTTTGTATTTAGAAAAGCAGCTCTTACATTATTCAAATGGAATTACATTCTTAAATACCTCCGTGATTTTCACATTGTGATTTTTCTTCTTGGCAAAGAAAGAAAAACTTATAAAGGGAATATAATTTTACCTTTTTTTTCTCTTAAGGTTTCTATTTTTAAGAAATGTTCACGTTACCATTGTGACTGTTTTAGAAAAACCTAAATTACATACTAACAACTATTCATGAGGCCCTAAAACATTGTGGGCATTTCTTAATGGAAATTAAGAGTGAGATGATCATGAGAGAGAAATTGAAAATTAAAAAAATTACTAATCAAAAGAAAACAATTGATTACCTTGTATTTCTGCATCAGAGCTGATTAAATCTTGATTTCTTGTTCACTGAAAAGTGTCACTCAGTTTTCATGCAGCAATGTAGAAAAATGACTACCTGCGTAATATTGGGACAGTTAATATTAACATTTATTTTAAACCACCTAGTTATTGACATTATGATTTATTACATGAGTGATATAATCAAATATAAACTCAAATAGTCTTAGATTAGTATCTTATCTAAAAATATAAAATGCTCTATAATTGATGATATTTAAATATAATGAAAATTTCAAAGGAATAAAAATAATTTAACCTGCTTTCAAATTCCTCATAGAGTCCACTATGGTAAAATAAGATCTACTTTAGTGAAACCAATACACACATATGAATATATACATACCAATATAAATTATAGAGTTACTGACATATATCCTATTTAACTGATGTTTAGTTTAAAGATATTTGAGCAAACCTTTTTGTAACAAGAGATAACAGAATTCTAGTACATATGAGGGGGAATGTCCCCAAAATGGAATTTATTTATAAAAAGTGCATATGTGTTCTTACATGTTTAAACTTCAGTCACCTTCAAAGTACTCTCCATTTGATGCAATCTGCTTGTCCAGACATCTTTCCACTGCTCAGAATGTTTTTTGAACTCATCGATTTTGATGTCTTTTAGTGCTTCTGCTGTTTTCTGTTTCACCTCTTCCACATCGGCAAAACATTTCCCATTGAGGACTTATTTTTTATCCAGGGGAAGAAAAGAACAGTCTCTCAGAGCAGGATCAGGTGAACAGGGAGGGTGGGGCACAGGGGTCATGCCGTTTTGGTCAAAAACTGCTGAGCACTCAGCACAGCGTGGGCGGGTGTGCTTGTAAATCACCTACCACGAAATGGGCAAATGCGTTGAAAGAGTCAAAAAAAAAACCTCACTGAAGCTGAACACAGCCTCTCATAACAACGCCGGCTAGTTCACTGATACAGAGGGGTTCCTACAACACTCAGCTAGCGGGGGAGTCCTCTACTACAAGGGGCCTGCCCTCCATGTGATAATTCCGTTTTGGGGGGGTTCCCCCTTTCGACTCTGGCACTAACCCAGCAAAGCAAGAATTAACACAAATACAAACAGACGGCTGGGCAGCACCTCTCACATCTGCACAGCGAGGCTCTCGGTTTGCTGAGAAGGTCACTTTTTTCTGTTTGCTCTTTCGAGGTTATTTCTTGTCCTGCTCCACAGTCCTTTTCAGGCAGGAGGCTGCTTCGTACACGGGGCGACCCCTCCAGAGGGCTTACCCAGCCGCAGCCACTCTGCTCTCCACAAGGACCACTGTCTCGTGCTTCTCCAAGTTCAACACAAAGCTGACACTTCCCCTACAAAATGCCCAAGACAAAACAAACAAACAAATCAGGGCTGTTATTTCTCACATTCGACAGCTGAGTGTGGGGGAGGTGGTCCGGGTGAAGGTTCACAGTTGGGGAAGTCCAGGCATTTGAGACAAGATGACACAATGTTTCCACTGTGAAGTAGACAGAGCCCCTGCCCGGAGCCCCGCGGCCACAGGTCCCTGGTTGTCACTTACCAGTGTTCTGTAGTTGGTGTTACCTTGGGACACACTGGAAGAGGCGGTAGCCTCCAAGCCACTCGTGTGCTCACAGAGAATGACTTCCTCCTGGGGGAGCACACTGTCACAGAGATCGTGATTGCGACAGTAGTGGTAGGGGAGTGGGGAAGGAGAGAGGAGGAAGAGGGGGAACTGACAGAAGGGGAAGGGACTGAACAGGGTGGGGCAGGGAAGGTGGGCAGCAGAGGGGGTGGGGGAGGAAGAGTGTGTTTATTTAGCTCATCTGTGCTGACTTTTATAGACACTGGCCTCATCAGTCCTCATTGCAGTCCCGAGTGGTAGGTACTGTTACTTTATAGGTGAGAATACAGCATTGGAAAATGACGTTGACACCAGTATCATATCAGCCAGTGGTGCAGCCAGGGTTCCCCAGAGCTCACACTAGTAGCAGATGGACATGGCCATCACGGCCCTCCCCGTCTCTCCTCGATGTGTCCAGAGGACTAGCAGCCTTAGGCAGCCGTGCAAGCTGAGAGCCGTTCTGACTCCTCTCCCACAGTTTGGGGGAATGCCCCCCGTCTTCTAGTGGGACGGTTCAACTGCTCCCTCTGACCCGCTGTGGGCAAACATGAGACAACTGGAGTTATTTCACCCGACGTAGTTTCATAAGGCAGCGAGCTTGAAGGGAAAATGTCAGCTAGACCAGGGACAGGCTGGGATTTCAAATTCATTATGTCGAAACATGGAACGAGACTGAATAATTCTGTGAAATGCCCTTTGCCTGTTCATTACATTAATCTCAAACCCACTAAGTGTGAGGAATCCCAAATAGAGTGCTGGCAGTCCTCTGTTTCCTCTGCGACTCCAGCTGATTCCTTTAACAGTTTAACAAACATCCTGGCTGATCTCTGTGTGGACCAGTATAATGAGCTGGGAGGCATGTCACCCCGGAGGACCCTTCAAACTCACGTCATCTCGGAGTCTTCAAATCATTTTAGCAAAGCTGGTAACAGGGCCAATGAGATGTTTTAAAAGCTATTTTATTTAGGAATTAATGAAAACTCTGTAAAAATCCATGGACATGGGGTCTGTCCAGGTCCTAGGCCAGGGAACAAAAATGCATCTACGTTTGGGAAGGGCACCTTCCTCCAGCCCCCAGCCAGACCTGGGGCTCCTTGGGTCAGTTTCTGTCTGGTGCTTGCCCGTGAATCTTCCCACTCGGGTTGTTCGTTTGTATCCTTAGTGAGAAACTGGTACTCCGTTGCTTTGTCCAGGGCAGATGGGGCCCAGAGACTGAGGTTGTCAGTCAATCATCTAACACAGGTTCACTGCAGGAACCATAATTTCTAATGCTGTTTCAAAAGCCAATAAATAGTACAGTATAATGCCTCCTAATAAGCCAATAAGGAGGCAGCATGCTGCTGGTCAGTGGTAGGTTAGTCTCACTGTGGTTCCAGGCGCAGGGGAGGGCGCAGGAGTGACGTGTGTACTAGGCGAGGTGTGGCTGCTCTGGCTGGTTCTTAGTGGCCTCAGTCCTGCCCGTGCAAAGATGGGCACCAGCGTAGGGGTGCGTGGCTCATGGGGAACAGCATCCAGGCTGGCAGGCCAGGTCGGCCGCCCTGATGGTTATCCCACAGCTGTACCATTGAGGAGCAGCCTTGCTGAGGCAGGGTCAGAGGTCCCTTTCCTTCCTGGGGTCTGCACAGTCCACACCGCCACCCACCTGGAGCAGCCCGGCTACAGCGGAACAAGGCTCCCTCGACCTTCAGGGGCTGTTTAGATCAGCAGACGGTGGACTGGCCCAGACCCAACACTCTCAGTAAGTCCCCGGGACTCTCAGTATTTAATGTTTCAGTGTCCATTACGTCATGGCTGTTCTTGCTGTCTTCCTGTCTCCAAGTCCCCGGAGAAGCTGCGGAGTGCTCACCGACAGCCGCCGAGGTCGGTGACAGCGTTCTGTAGAGTTTCCTCCGCGTGGACACGCTCACCCTCGGCCCACAACCACTCAGGTCAGAACGAATGGGCTTGAAATCGTAGCAGATTACTACACAGCAAGGAACTAAAGTGTTTTCCTGGGTTCTCAGAGTTGTTCTAGCAAATCACTCAAAGCCGAAAAGGAGGTGTGGGAACCTCAGATTTATAGCCAGTGGGTCGGAAGCCCAGGTGGCACCTGAACTTGCGATTGGCATCTGGAGTGGGGGGAGGGCAGCCTTGTGGTAACGAGTCCTTATCCTCGGGGGTGGCGGAGGGGGGCCTGCACCGGCTTCCGGGGAATAGCTGGGCAGAGTTAAATTGCAGGACACCCTGCCCTGTTGCAAGATTGCTCAGGTTGCGGGTTTCCCCCCCACATCTGCGGCGGGAGTGAAATGGCGTTGTGGCAGAGTGTTCGGAGCAGAGACACGCCAGGGTGCTTTTCTAAAACTCTACACGACGCGGGAGTTCTATTTTTAATCTCCGCAGGGCTGCGCCGTTTCCCAGTCCCACCGACAGGGGGTCTGATTTCTCCCTCCCTCTCTGACATTTGCTGTCTTCCGTTCTCCCCCTCGAGCTGTCTTCACAATGGTGTGGGGGGCTTCCCCCCATGGTTTCCGTTTGTGCCTTCCCACCCACTAGTGACGCTAAAGGGCCATTCCCCATCCTGTTGGCCGTCTGCACATCTTTGGGGCAACATCTGGTTGTGTCCTTTGCCTACTTTTGAATCAAGTGCCAGAATCCATTAATATACAAATTATTACACAGTATTTTTAATAATTTTCTTAATTGCCATTATGTCTGAATTAATTTCCTCTAATCCATTCTCTATTTTGCTTTTTTTGTAATTTGTCTTTTACAAATTAGTCTTGGCATAGATTATTGTTTTGTTTATTAGCATTTCCGAAGAAACTACTTTTGCGAATTGTCCATTGTTGTCATTGCTGTTTTTCGCTAATTCACTGATTACCGTCCTTATCTGTATTGTGCATCCTGGTCCCTAGAATGGCGTCGAGCCCGTGGTGAGGACTCCGTGCACATTACCGACATTAGCTACTGTTATCGGCTCATCTTTCCTCCAGTTTCAGACTTCCCGAGGAATCAGTGTTAACAGCTTGGTGTGACGAGTAGTATTTCCTTTTCTGCAAGAAACTGGGAATGTATCGAACATTACTTTGTAGTGTCTTGTCTTCTTCTTTCTTATTAATCCCTTGGGGACACATTTGTGTCAGTGTCCTGTTTACTGTTTTCTTATTACTCCCTGGGGGACACATTTATATCAAACTGCTTTGTTTTAACAGAGGCATAGTTGTCTGGAAGGGACTTGCTATAATTTATTCAAACTTTACCTGTTCTTAATCATTCTGCTCATTTCTGAGGCGGGATGCGTGTGTGCCTGTGCTGAGCTTGCTTTATTTTTTTGTTCCCCTCAAACTCAGTGTTGCATAAACATCCTCATATTTGGTTTTATTATTTCTGTAGAAATAAATTCTCACTAGTCGTGCTATTCTGGATTAACAGCTGTGTGTGTTTTAGATGTCATTATGCATGACAACATTCTTATTAAAAGCTCTCACAACAGCAAGGTGTCAGCTCGCGTCTCCTCCTGGCGCCGTGCGGTGGTTAAGGATGTGCAGAGCTGGCCCACTCGGGGTCAAGTCTCAGCTCCTCCATTTCTTAGATGTGCACTTTGGAGAAATTGTCTTTTTTTTTAACCCTCTGCCGAGGACACTTTCCATTGTTTTTTTTTTTTTTTTAGAGAGAGAGAAAAGAAGAGAGGGAGAGTGAGAAACATGAGAACAGACCAATCAGTTGCCTCCTGTATGTGCCCAGACCAGGTATCCAATTGGCATCCTAGGCATGTGCCCAGACCGGGGACCAAACCTGCAACCTTTTGGTCACTGGACGACTCTCCAACCGAGCCGAAATGGCCAAGGCTCGGTCAAGCTCTTTCAGTTCTCTAAGTGACCTTATCCGCGCAGTGGGGGTGACAAAGCACCTCACCCTCAGAATGTGATGAGGGTAATGCCATAATATTGGTAAATCGTCTCAGATCTGTGTTTGTTAAATAAACCTAAAAATATAAATGTACCCATTTTGCCATCTAATTGCTTTTTAAAATATATGTTTCCTTAATAACTAGGAGGTTGAGACATTAGCTGCATTGGTAGAACACTGGGGTTTTCTTTTTTTATCCTAGTCTTTTCCCAGTAATGGGAAACAGCTGCTCTGGCTCACGAACAGCAGGTTTGATTCCATTCCTAACCTTCCGAGAGTCTTATTCCAGCTCTGTAGTGCGGCTTCAGAAACTGTAGTTCATGCCTTTTAACCAGTGCTAAGTCTTTATTCTCTATTACATCCGCATATTTCAGTAATTGTGAGTGTTTGTGACGAAGACAATAAGGCCATTCCAACTGGACTCAGTAGTTAGACTGTCTTCTGTTACTCTCAGAACAGCCCTCCTTCTGTCTGACGGATTGCGAAGACGGGCTCTTCGCCTGTCTCACCCCCTGAGGCATTCTGAGTGCCTAGGAGGTGCCTGGGGCGAGGTAACCTTAAAGCAGTGTCCACGGAACGAATGACTGGATTGTTCCGTTGTTCCAAAGTAACTTCCAATTTAATACAGAGGAGGCAAATAACAAGTCAAAAACACACCATCCTCTGAGAGCCTTCGCTCAGGCTCTTCTTCTGGTGGTTCGTATTTTATGCAAACCTACCAGCCTCTGAGGGCGAGTGCGGACGCTGGAGCCCGTCCAGCCCTGGCATGGAAACCCTTCCAGCCCCTCGGGGCGCCTGGTCTCAGCTGCCGCTTTTGTTTGGTGCCCATTTCTGTTTATTTTAATTACCCGACGTCCTCTGTGCACTACGAGGAAAAGAATACGAGAGATGCAAAGGACATCATCTGATGCGACGAGGCGGGGACCACCTGGACGCGTGGAGACCACCGAACAAAGAACATCGGTCTAAAAAGCTGGATTTGTGTTCTGACGCAGACAGGTTAAGGATCTTTAAAAATTTAAAAGTGCTTTATGCTTTTTATGAAATGTTTGTATCTCAGAGTTGGAAAGCAATAGATATTGTCAGACCAAAAAAATGGAGAAGCATTTGTAGAGGACAATATGCTTCACTTTTTTCAGAAGCTAGCTATTTTTTTTTTAATTTTATTTATTTATTTTTAGAGAGGGAAGGGAGGGAGAAAGAGAGAGAGAAACATCAATGTGCGGTTGCTGGGGGCCATGGCCTGCAACCTAGGCATGTGCCCTGACTGGGAATCGAACCTGCGATGCCTGGTTCGCAGCCCGCGCTCAATCCACTGAGCTACACCAGCCAGGGCTAGAAGCTAGCTATTTTTAGTGAAGTAACACATGAATGTGAAAAAAAAGTTTAAGATATTATGAATATTCTTACATGAAATATATATTTGTAAAAGAAACTATGGCCTCCTGTCTTTTCCCTATTCTAGTTTTATCTTTGGGTTATCCCTCTACATTTTTCCCTGTTTGAATTCTCTGGTTGTTACTTCATCAACATTAAATAATATACATTTGCCTCAATTTTAAAATAGCTCTTTTTAAAAAAGATTATTTATTTTTTAGAGAGAGGAGAAGGGGAAGGAGAAAGAGAGGGAGAGAAACATCAACGTGTGGTTGCCTCTTGCGAGCCCCCCACTGGAGACTTGGCCTGCAACCCAGGCATGTGCTCTGACTGGGAATCGAACTGGTGACCCTTTGGTTCGCAGGTCCCTGCTTCATCCACTGAGCTACACTAACAGGAGCTAAAATAGCTCTTGACATACCTATTGCTTCCTAATTTCAAAAGATGAAGGTTTTGCTTATTTACATAATCCCCTTCTAGCTTTTCTGCCCTCTTCCTTTGTATTTTGGCCCATCATATTATTTTTAGTTCTACTAGTTTCCTTTTAATGTAAACTTTCACTTAATCCTCCATTTATTGGTGGGTCCCCATTAGAAAGCATCTCTTGATTTTCCACTATTCACAACAGAGGCCTCTGTGCCCCGCTTTTTGCATCTCTCTGTCCTTTTCGACTGCCCTTCTTCAGCTCACTGTGAAGCTCGTTTCCCGTATTCCAGATCATGAACGCCTCACTCATGACCCGTCACCCCAATTAGCCAAATTTGGGCTTCTGCGTGTTGTCTCTGCATTCATTGTGAATGTTTTGGGATGATGGTGATACAAAATAGGTGAAGAATACTTTCATGGGGGAGCTGCAGTTAGTCCGCCTGCCCTCAGCCAGCCTTTCATTGTTTCCCCTAAAGCCGGAGACTCGGGAACCAGGAACGTTCTGGGGTCCCAGCTTGGACACGGCCGACCTTCGCCATCATGGTTCTTAAGGACAGAGTCTGCGTAGTGCTTTCTCCACTCTAATTCGTTAACTTGGAATTTCTACGTGAAGTTTTTCATAAATGTATGGCCATCTCTCTGCTTCATGTGGCTGATTTCTCCTTCCCTCTGCTGTTACGAGTTTCTTTCCCTTCTAGTTTTTCTGCTGTAATTTTCCTGGAGTTTCAGGAGGAGAGCATCTTGAACCCAAAGCCCTACCAAGTACTGTAAAGGTTCTCTTGAGCGAGTAGAGAAAGAGAATAGAATTTATGATCAAAGTGCATGGGCTGAATTATCAGCCTAGCCTTCTGCTTATTAGCTGATTAATTTTGGGGGAAAAGTTATATAAAATTTTAGAAAGTCAGTTTCCTTGCTTATAAAGCGACAATAATAATACTTTCTTTAAAAGATTGTGTCAAGGTCTAAATTTTTTTAAAAAGGGAACATGCTTTGAAAAAACTTAAGTTCTATACAATGTTAAAGATTGTAGATTTTAAACTAAAACAAATCATTTTATTTAAAAACCCTGAATAAAAGGTGTCTTGAACTGGTTGTTTGCCTTATTCCAATACTGATATGGAAACACTCAATAATGTTTTAATTCCAGTCCAAGGTTATTCTGAATAGATATAGGGAATTCTGAGTCCTGGGCTAAGAACAGGAGGGGTCAAAATGCTTAGAAGTGAGTCACACAGCGAAACCCATGACAAAAAGCTGGCTGCAAGTGTCCAACTGTACATATAAACAAGTATATAAGTTAAAATTTCCCTTCCTCTCTTTCCTCTCACTTCATACTGGTGGCAAGACCTGTCAAAGTTATAGCTTCAAAAACTGAAACTCATGGACCTCTGTCATTATTGCTACTTACAGTGAAGTCATCCGTTCCTCTACTGGTGACTGTGAAGGCCTCTGTCTAGTCTCTTGAGATATTGATATAAAGATAATTTAACAAAATCACTACCCTTAAGGAAGTTTGGATGGAATAAGAAAGAGAAATACGTTTTAAAATTTGATAGTACAAAGTGGATTAGGGAAGATTATTGTTAGGTAAAAGATAATGACATTCTTTTTTCATCATCAATTCAATATTGCTATGTTATCTTATGAAAATCATATTAATATGATTGATATCTCTTTAAGTAGGAATTCTCTCTATTTTTATTGTAATTGTTAAATTTTTCTTTTTTGATCTAGCTACTATACTCGGTTCAGTGTAGTAGAGGACGGATATTATCATTTAGCATTAAGATGCTGAAACTTGGCTGTGCCTGTCCAATAATGTTTCGGTAACCATACCACAGGACCCAGTTTTTCTGAACTTTTTTAGTTACTTGAATAAACCCAGGCTTTCACGATTTTGCACATTTGGGTCTCTTCTCCAAGCGCCCACATTCCTTCTGTGTTTGGGTCACTGTTGCGGCTCTACTGGTCCTTCCGGTCCCGTGGTCCACTTCTCTTGCTACTGTTGTCTGGATGCATTTAGGTCAAGTTCAGTGGCTCTGGTGCAGAATTTCGCATCACCCCGTGCTACTGGGTGGTGGTACTTACCCCTCTGAAGTGGAAGTTCTTGCTGTCTGTCGTCCCGAGCCCACTGTGAACTCCGTGCTGATCATCAGGGGCGTTTGCTCTCTGACAACACGTCACGTGTGTCTCAGGGCTTTAACAACTAGCAAAAGTTTTTGTTAAACATAGTTAAAAACACAAAGGATTGAGTTGTTTTTATGTTTTCTTCAGATTAAAAAAACGTCTTCAACTCTATCTTCCAAAACAAATGAGAATGACTTTGAAAGTTACAGAGATAGCAAATGATGGCACATTAATCTCCATTTTGTTATCTTTCTATATAACATTACTTTGTATAACATTACTTTTTATAACATTATATAATTACTTTGTATGCTAATCTTTATGACCATCACGATCTCTCTCTGCTCATGAAATGCTGACTCCGGCAGCACAGGGGTCCTTGTGGAAACAGTCACAGGTGTCCCCTGGGGAGAAAACAGAAACACTCCTCTAGGGCTGCCATGGCACGCCTTCTCCAGAAGCAGACAGGGAGACGATATTCATGATGAAATGAGATGGGCTCCAAGAAGAAGCTAGTAAGGAACTGGTGGCGGGGACGGGGCAAGACAAGGAAATGGAGGAGTCACACGATGCTGTGATTTTTCAGAAACAAGCCGCAGAGGGCAGCTGCAGTCTGACACCCTGTAGGGAGCTGGGGAGTAGCTTTCACACTACCAGACCCGTCGCATGTCATCTGGAGTCATTTGAAGGGGACCCGCCATTCCAGGCTTCCCCGTTCCCTGCTAGTGGACAAAATGGTTGCGGGAGAGCCTCCCTGGATGGTCGCCAGTGTGCTCATTGAGGGTGACAGCCCATGCAAGCAGTGAGAGGGGAGAACAGGAAAGGAGAAGGGGTGAAAGCATCCGCTGTGCTGTAGTTTGTGTCTGCATTAGCTTCCCGGAGCCACCACCAGGAGGTACCACCAGCTGGGTGGCTTTAAACAATAGGGATTTTCTGTGTTGCAGTTGTTGAGGCTAGAAATCCAACATCAAGGTTTGGCAGGACCATGCTTCCTCTAAAACAGGGGTGTCCAGCCTGAGGCCCACAGGCCACGTTGAAGCCCAAGATGGCTGTGAATATGGCCAGACACAAAATCGTAAATTTATTTAAAACATTGTAAGATTTTTTTTTGTGATGATGTGTCACAATGTATTTAATATTTGGCCCAAGACAACTCTTCTTCCCGTGTTGCCCAGAGACGCCAAAAGTTGGACACCCTTGCTCTAAAACATATAGGGACCATCCTTCCTTGCCTCCTTTAGCTGCTGGTGTCGGTCAGCGGTCCTTGGTTTTCTTTAGCTTGGAGAGATATTGCTCCAGTCTCTGCCTCTGAAATCCCACGGATGATTTCTCCTGTGTGTGTCTTTGTCTTTCTCTGGTACCCTCTTCCTATAAGGACACTAGTCTTACAGGGTGACGGCCCACACTAGTAGAGTACGACCTCACCTTAACTTGATTTCAGATGCAAAGAAAGACCCTCTTTCCAAATAGGTGTCCAGCATTAGGACTTCAACATGTCTTTTTAGGGGACACAGTCACCCCCCGGATATGTACTCCAATTCACAATGAGGTCCAATCAGGGGAAGTCAGTGTGCCCCCGTGTGTCCTGGGGTCCCACCACGTCACTACAAATGTCAGTACTAAGTAACAATAAGGTAAAAGTGGGTTGCTTTTCTTTAGTTAAAAATTTGTCATGGATTGACATTGCAATCACTATGAGATAGGTGTCAGTGGACAGTATTAAACATTCAATTAGATAAGGAAATGAAATAGCAATAAGTCATTTTTCAGTGAACGAAATGCAGTATTACTGTTGTGTTCTTCACGTCATGTAGCAAGTAAAAAGTACAAGAGAAAGGAGGCCAAAACAGTTTCTTTCTGTGATAGACGTCATCTCATTTGAGGCTTGTCATATATTTCTAATTTAGTTTTTTGAGTGAATGACTCAGTTGCCCGTTTTCCCATCTCCAGCCTGGCGTTCGGTGGTTGAACCATCTAAAGTAATTTTCAGACCTTTGACCTGGAACACCTAAATGGTTCACCAAGTATTGCCTGAGAATTACGGCATTTTCTTACAGAACCACAAAACCTTTAGCATATGCGCGATGCATAATTAGTTCAATGTTGTCATCTAATAGATTGTCCTTATTGAAATTTACCTATTTTTCCTGCAAAACTATCTTTAAGGCTGCTCATTTCCAACCCAGAGCCAGGCCATGCTCACGGATTGCAGTTAATTGCCACGTCTCTTCATTCTCCTTCAATCTGAAAGAGCTCCCCTGTCTAATTGTCGTTTTTCATGCTCTGTCGTCTTTGAATAGTCCGAGGCAGCTCCTCGGTATAGAATGACTTTTCTAATTTCAACAGGATCATTAGACCCAGTTAAACAGTTTTCTTTTTGCAAGAATGCTTCATGGACAATAATGCTCACTTCCATTACCAAGCAAACAATATCTGGTCATCCTGCTATTGCTCACTCTAAGCTGGTCTCTTGGTTATTTGATGACCGGCAGTCCTCTCCATGGTCACATGGTCAAGGTAAACCTGTGTGACACTCTGAGGTGATGGGGACACGCCGTAGGTGTGGGTTGTAGCAATGCAATGACGACTCTTAATGGATTCAGCTGTTCCCTTTGGTGTCGGCATTGTTTTCAATTCTGGCAATTGTTTTTCTTGTAATAGCTTTATTCTTCTATAAATAGGAGTTTTTATTCTCCTTTTTCTCTTTTATTTTCTTGTTCTTGCTCTCTTTATCATGTTATCGTGGACTTAGGGATTTTGCACAACCCATAGCTAAGAACAGTTCACCAACTCTTTTGTATGGGTTATGAACTAAAAAACATTGTTAGATTTTTTTAATGGTTGAAAAATATACAGAAAATACTACTTCGTGACACATGAAAATCAATGAAATTCAAAGAGGACAAGGAGAGAGAGTTGTGTGAGCTGAACCAGTCGGAGCGGGGCAGGAGGGAAGACGTCCCTTCTCAGAGAAAGGTGTGGCTCCTGCCACAGACATGGACAGAGTGACAGGGACTAGGGGGAAACTCCCCCCCTCTTCTCCCACCCTGGAGGTCCCACCTCTGCTTCCCACCGTCAAATCCAGCCAGGAGCCAGCCCTCCAGGGGTCTGCAGGGCTGGCCTCAAGGGTGCGCACAGGACTATGCAGGAGGGGGTGTGGGGTGGAGGCTGGTACAAATGAAGAATGCCAGCATTCCCAAAGACAGTGATTTCTACCCAAAAAAGGGGCTGAGATCAGGTGTGACTGGGATAAGGAAGTGAGTATCACCCGACTGCACACTTATCAGCCCCAACTTCTACTCTGTCACGAAGTAAATTACAGAACCCATGGCGGAGAGAAGTCTGGCTGTATTTATTTATTGATTGATTGATTGATTGATTGATTATTCCAACAAATATTTGAGGCTTGAGAAACTCAAAGTCTTACCAAGCATTTCAGGATACCTGAGACATGTACTTCAAAAGTTTGACAAATTGGACCATTTCTATCCCAAAGCGTTACATAGTATTCACTGAGCACATGCAGTGTGCCCGAGCGATTTCTGCGCGTGACCCATGCCATCGAGACGGCGTTCCCGTTCTCGTTTTGTGGGAGGAGATGCTGGAGAGATGACACTTCCAGGGTTTCTCAGCTGATAAATGGCAGGGCCTGACTGGAACACCAGCTCGCCCATCTCCGATCATTCTACATCAGTGTCCCTTTTCCTCTTGACATTGCATCGTTCCAAGCGACGGAGGCTCACGTAAAGGCAACAGCCTGGGCAGCCGGAAACCACAGCCCAGCAGAGCGATTTGCTCCCCGAGATGTGTGCTTCAGCCGCGTCTGTGGCAGCGGCCATATTTAATATTTCCTTCATCTCTGTCCTTTCCTTAAAGAGATTGTCAAAAATCGTGTTCCACTGTAGGGAACATTTCTCCTCGGGATTTTATATATGCACCTCGGAGCTTATTTTTCACTCTTCCAGAATGTGATCCGGTAATTTTGCTTTTTTTTTCCACTTGTAATGGCTTGTCTTCAAAGTCCACTAATGTCTCCTGACCCCCACGCTCCATTAAGATGTGGAGTCTATTCCTCCCGCCATTTATTTCTCTGGTTTTCAAAGGATCCTGTTCAAAATAATGTATTTTATTTCAAATTAGGAACCCTATAATGTATACTAGTTTTTTGGTACACATTTATTTATTTTAATCATTGTTCATGTACAGTTTTCTCCCCTTTACTCCCAATCCAGCCCCCCGACCCCTCCCTCCCAACTTCCCTCCCATTACCACCCTCCCCCTAGTTTTTGTCCATGTGTCCTTTAACTTTGTTCCTGTAAACCCTTCCCCCTTTCCCCTGAAACTCCCTCTTCTCTCTCCTCTGGTCACTGTCAGCCTGTCCTCTAATGCAGTGTCTTTGACTGTATTTTGCTCGTTTCTTTGTTTTGTTGTTTAGGTTCCTGTTAAAGGTGAGATCATATGGTATTTGTCTTTCACTGCCTGGCTTATTTCGCTTAGCATAATGCAACATGATGTTGCAAAGGGTAGGAGCTCCTTCTTTCTTTCTGCTGCATAGAATTAGTTTTAAGGAGAAAAGGTTTGGGTCTACTTTTTGAAGTATGGAAACACAGTACACCCCCACTTTCTGATTAGTAGCCTCCGGCCACTGCACCAGAAAATGAGCTGGTCCACAGCCCCTTGAACTTGTTGATGCTCCTGTCCCAGACGCGTGTTTTATCTCCCTGCTGCTGGATGGCGCATGTGTAATAAAGCCATGAATTGCTCGGCACAATTCAACCAGTAAATTGTTTGCTAAGGGCAGACAGCAGCCGGAGCTCAGTTCCTGCCCAGCACAAGCTTTGCTTTCCTTCCACGGGGCTGCCGTGGTGCAGGCTGGAGTCGCGGGAGCACTGGCTGTAACCCAGAGTCCCAAACAGTGTGGGTTCCAGCTCCCACAGCTGTTTTTCAGGAGACCCTTGAGGACGCGGATAAGGCTGAAGCTATAGAGCTATTCAAGTAAAAAAGTGTAGTGACTTATACAAAAGCACCATCATTTAGAAGAAAAGTCGACTGCCTATTGATGAAAACCTAAAGCATGTCGAAAGGGTTACACTGAAGCCCATGAAACATTCTCTTCGGAATGAGGAGGTCCAGGCCACGCCCCTCTGCTGTTCGCACCTGTGTCCAGACTGGCCTTGCCGAGCCCAGGAAAAGGATTTAGCGACAATGGTCTGCACAGAACTGGTATTTCTTCATGGAATGGGTACATGTTCAGAGGAAACTATGGGGATTTTCTCCACTAAAACACAGCCCTGAGGATTCAGCTACATTTCCCGAGACGCCAAGAATGCCACAAGATAAGATTCCCTTGAAATGTCTCCTTTGTCCCCGCCCATCTCCATGTTGGGACGAGGATAACTCACTAGGATCAGATGAGGTCCGCTAAATGCAGTTTTGGAATGTGATGTTGAAAAGATGACACTTATTCTCATTTAATTCCTTCAAAACTCTCCCTGTAGGTGTTGTATCATTTTATTTATTTTTTCATTGTGTGTATTTTTTTAAGCCATCCTACTAAAAGAGTTCTCAGACCTTTCAGCAAATTACAATCAATTTTGGGGCTTTCAAAACACTGTATCAGCTGCAGAGCTTGACACCCAAAGATTGATTTAATTGATCAGAGGTAGGGCCAAACCTCCCCGGGGGATTTTCATGCACTTTCAGGGCTAAGAAGCACTAACTATCCTGTCTCTGCATATGATATTCTACAACTGTGTGATGATCACTCTGGGCCTGGGCACAGGGCGGAACTGATTTGTACTGCAAACCCCTCATTTGGGGCGTGGCCTGCTGTGGTCCTGGGCACGGTCTCTCCCCCTCCCCCTCTCCCCCACCTTTCATGACAGCAGTGCCTAAGCAGGACTACAGTGCTCACGGCACGATGCTGCCTAATTTCCCAAGCAATCTCGGTCCACATAGACTTGATCTATTTACTTCCTGTGATTGTGCTTCATTAACTGTGAATGCAGATTACATGCAAAAGCTGCAGTTTAACATGCTCCAGTATTTCGGAGAGGATGTTCAGTAACTCACAAAGCGTGGTGCATGCTTACCCTCGTGCCGTCAGGGAAGACGATCCACTGAGGACCTGAAGCGCCCGTCGCCCTGCTGTAGGAGCAGCTGGTGGACACTCCGCCACAGCCACAGCGGTGGGAACGGAGATGCTGCAGCTCTACTGTCAACCAGTGGGGGTGTCCCCAGGGAGCAAAGGGTTTTTGTGTGTACAGGAAAATTGCCCGGCAGTGACAGAGATTCATTCCAGACCCTCCCGGAAGTTTGGTGTGGTTTCCCCAGAGGTCTCTGCGAGGTTGGGAGGGGAGTGGGAGACGCGACCCTGGCCCTTCGGGTCTGGCTGCTGGGGGAGGGAATGGGACCAGGGGCGTGGGAGCTGCGTGCCTTACACTCAGGAGCACGAGATCGGCTTTAGGACTTGACTGTTTCTGGGTCCCTCTCCTCTCCACTGCTTTTGTTGCCCAGTGGGACCGATGTCGCCCTGACAACGTGCCCCAACTGGGGCCAGTCTTCACAGGCACACGCCCTTGTGTGTTCTTCTTCATAGGGTACCGGTGTGTGTTTGCTGTCACTACCGCATGTCCGACACTGAGTAAATCCTCTGGTAGTTTCTGGTGAAATTTTAATAACCTTTAATGCAAGCTAATAAAATATGCAGTATTTGAATAATTACTTAAAGGAGAAAAGTATGATATGTAGAAGCTATCAGCCAGAAGGCTCATATTTTAATGGTGGGAGGGTGACATAATACCGCTTCTACAGGAAGGTGAGTCTGACAGGTCTGTTGCAGGTCAGTGGCAATGCCTTCACCTGGGATTCCTATTTCTGATCACTTATTTTTAGGACATTTATAATAGCACTCTTGAAAATATTAAAAAATTGGGAGTCCTATAAATACCTAAATACCTTATAAAAAGTGGTTGAATGGACAATGCCATTTGATATCATAAAATGCCAAGAGCTATTAAAATTATAAGGAAACTTTAGGCATATATATATATATACACACTCATAGAATCTCTCAGATATGCTGGTAATTAAAAAAGCAAGCTGATGAACAATTCGTAGCCTGGACCATAACTTGTGAAAAGTAGGGGTGGTTGTGTTTACACACATTGTACAAACATATTTCAGTTTGCGCACAGACAGACTTCTCAAGACACCCAAGAGAGGCTGCCACTGGGAAAAGAACTGAGCGGCCAAGCCCCATGGAAGGATTGAGAAGAAAGTTTCCTCTCAAATTTTGTACTATTGAAATAAATGATTTTATCAAAAATAATTTAAATATTTAAAAAAATGATTGTAAAAGCAAAACTATGAATTAAGACAGTTGTAGTGAATGACTTTTCCTCTCATTTTGTTGCTAAATGTGTAGGGACGACTCTAGCACCATAATTTGTTCTACTTGACACATTTCAGAAACTTTCAGGGCCTGAGAACCATCAATTTGGAAAATTCGAATTGGGAAAGTTCATTGTTGGAAATAACGGAAGTAATTCAGTGGGTGAGATTCCCTATAAATGTTTCTAAAAAGAATGAGCCGTTAAATTAACATGTTGAATTGTCTAAGGAATGTTTGTTCTTATTTTAACAGCTCATGATTCACAACCATTTTAAAAGATCCGTTTCTCTGTGTAAATTTGGTTAAAAGTTTTCCTTGAATGACTGTACACAACCAGTAATTTGGGATCTTTTCCATTGACTCTCCTGAGTCACACTGTCAGGTGCCACATGACCCCTTCAGGGAGGCCACTTCAAGTCAAACCACTTAAGTATTGGAAAACCTTGCTCTTTGTTCTAAAAAAAGAGCATGTTTATTTAGAGTGGAGTATAGCTTAGGTTATTTATGAAATTCATGTGACATAAAAGTAGACAAAGGGAGAAAAAGAAAGCTATTCTTTATAAAAAATAATTTCACCTATTAAATGTAGAAGTCATGACAGGATTAGAAAAATCATCTTAGAGCGCCAATAAAATAACTAATTCAGAGGAAGATCATCAACGGGTGCTGAACAATAGCAGAAAGATGCCCAGATATCAGACCCATGGCTCACTCACTAAACATACCAAAGGGAAACATGTATGAGGCACTGGGAAGAAACGGTGGTGAACCTCTGGGTCATCACGTTACCCCCGCCAGCCATTGGCATGGCCGACTTTTCAAGGTGACGATCATCCTAATGTGATGTAATAAAGGAGCAAATGATCACCTGGTATTGTTGAAGGATTATTGATCTGAAACCTAACCTTGACGGAAATAGCCAAACCCAAAATATGGGGGAAAAATCAACAAAATAGTATGGCTTTGACTTTAAAAAAAAAGACCTGTCGTGGAAAACAAAGATTAGGTGACTCTCGTAGAGACTAAAAACCACCACGTGGGCAGAGCAGTTAGACACGCTGTGCGAACCTAAACTGCATCTTGGATCAAGTCAAAACAGTCACACAAATGTATTGGGCCATAGAGCAAACCTGAACATGGGTTTATTGGAGCCAATGTTGTAATATCGTTGGTAATTGTCAGATACGTTCGTGGTGCTGAGGGTACGAAGAGAAGGTCCTTATGATAAGGATGCCACTGACATACGTCTGTCTATAACTCACTTTCAAACCATTATCCACTCTCTTGAGCCACACACACACACACATTCCTACGTGGTTTGGCTCTACATATTTTTATTTGTAAATATGATGTAATATATTTGAACATAACATGTATATATCTCTATGCAACTACCATCATCTCTCTTTATATATAGATACAGCTGTATAGATTATAGGTATCTAGAAAAGTACAGATGTTTATGTACCTATAGATGGGTAGATAGATGGATGGCTGCCTGGATGGATGGATGTATGGATGGATAGATAGATGGATATAAGTGAATCCTAGGACTTGTTTTTCTGACCATATCTCTGGATATTAAAACAGATGCAGACACCAGCCTGCAGTGTCCAAGTCATTATGGAAGAAATGAGACATTCACACAGACTACTGAGTCTGGTGGAGGAAAAGGGACAGCACAGCTTTTCTCTCAAGCGGAGCAAAAGCCTTGGCCTCTGCCATGACCGGCCTTTATTGGTTTTCTCCTCCCATTACATGAGGGTCCTCGTTAACTCTGCACAGGTTGCTTTAGGTGGTTACCTTTTACAGAAAACAAAGGAGCCAATGATGCTAATCACATCACAGGATATTTGCAAATTAAAAGGCAAAGTGGTTGAACCAGTTACACTCATCCTTGGAAGGTTTAGCATGGATTTTAGGAAGTTACTTTGCAGTAAATGTCCTTAATTCAGGGTGAGGGAGTTTGAGCAAAAAGCAAGACTCATAGCAGCCTAGGTACATTGCAGGCCTGATTCCCCACGGGAGCACCTATCCGTGGGCGTGGGTCCTGTGCATCTCCCAGTGGGAGCTGGGCCCACGCCACGCAGAACAGTCTCCTACAAAAACTCCATGGCTGATCTCTTTATGGATTAAAATGTTATCTACACATATAGAAAAATTGGAGAATGGAAAATAACCAATGTGTGTCATCCTCTATTCTGCCCTTCGCTGGCCCAGATTCCTTCCCCAGTCTTCCGTGCCTGCTCAGTGATGTGGTGTGCTGACCTCTGGAGACGTATCACTGGAATCCTTTGCTTTGAAAAATTTAAAAGCTTGTTTATTGTGCACTAGGAGGCACGATTATTTTATCTTTGCTGGGCATCAGAGTCTTGATTACAATTCTAATTCTGTTGGCATCGTTGTGGATGTAATCGTGTGCTGAGCTCCGGGTTGAATGCATCGCCTGTTCCCATACACTGCAGTCACCGATATTAGGCGTGTAGACACAGTGAGAGCGAGAGGTGTTCTGTAGACACATGTTTCCTGGAGACCACATCAGGGTGTGTCGAAAATGAGTAAACTTCCATGATGAGATAAAAATGCATATGTGTTCTGCTTTACATTAACTCTGATTCAGTACATTTCTATTATCAAGGATGGAGAGAAAGATTGTGAAAGGAAGTACCAGTTATCCTTTGCCGGAAGTGAGACGGAACCTTGAGGCCGCATGGCTGGGTGTCCCTGCCTACCTGCTCCAGAAGCGTCCCCTCTGTCTGCGGACGTTTGTGCACTCAGCAGCTCGCTGTTCATGCCCCCGCGCTGCTGTCCAGTCCCATCTGTCCGTGGTTTGACTGCATCTTTGAATAGAAGGATCCCAAATCTGCCTCTCTGCTTGGACTTGCTCAAGTTTCTTTTTAAATTGAATTTCTATGGACATTTTCTTTTGTTCTCTCTTTTTTTGAGACATTGTTAGTAATGCTGGGAATACGCTTAACTCGGAGTGGCCGTTTTCAGCTGTGAGTCTGTTTATCTCTAACCGCGAACATAGTCCGGATGCGGATGAGAAAATAATTCTGTGTGGTTCCAAATGGTACGCCACAGGCTATGATTTGATTCCCACTGGCTGTTTGAGTGGGGCAAGTAATCACATACTCTGAACTTCATCGGAAGTGTGGGAAATAAAGTAATACCTACATCACAGTCTCGTGGAGAAGATCCAGTGGATGAATACATGTGAGGAGCAAAGAATAGTCCGTGGAAGTAGAGGCAACTGAGTGTGTTACCAGTGTTATCACTAGCAGTAGTACTACTGGCATCTTTCTCATTACTAGTCACGTTGATTTGTGAATAGAACTCAAGGTGAAAATCAGTTTTATTATATATTTTTATTTAATCTTTGTTGTATTTTCCCATGACCATTTAGCGCCCTTATACCCAATCCCCCCAGCAATCACCACACTGCTGTCCATGTCCATAAGTCCTTTTTCCTTTTAGCTGAATCCTTCCACCCCCTCCCTTCACCTACCGCCCTTAGCTGCCATCCTGCTTTCTCTGTATGAGTCTGTCTCTGTTTTGCTCATTGGTTCAGTTCGTTCATTAGATTCCACATGTGAGAGGAATCATATAGTTTTGCGACTTTCTCTGACTGGCTTACTTCACTTAGCATAGTGTTCTCCAGGTCCGTCCTTGCTGTCGCAAAGGATGACATTTTTTGGTGTAGTCAGACCCAGGTGGCGTCTGGAACCCTGGGGAAGACCAAACGTGGGGGAACCAGCTCTTTTAGGTGCTCTGTAGTTGGACGAATCAGTGGACTTCAGTCCCCCTTGGAGTCCAGCTACCGCCCCCGCCCCTCTCTCTGCGTATCGAGGGCTTGTTCATAGGGAACAAGGTGTTTACAGGAATGCCTCACTCACACACAGTAACTGCTCACCGTAACGGAAAGATCTAGGTCAACATTGCTAATGTGCAGAAATATCTGTTATTTCCCGGAGAAACTATGTAAATTTTAACTCTATCAGAAACCAGGCTATCTCGTATTTAATTCTATTCAGTCCCTCAATTTCTCTCTGCTTCATGGAGATATCTATAGCTGAGATTAGCAAATGCACAAAATTAGGTTTGATTACAACTTAAGAGTGTTGTTACCCATGGGAAGTCACGTATTAATTACCTGAACTACCACATTTATGTTTCGGGAGGTTTTATTTCCTGAGGACGGCTGGTGAGTGGCGGGGCATTTTGGTTGTTTCATTACGTTCTAGTATCGTTTCTGTATGTTGACAGTCTGGATTCCTTTTTTCTATAAGAAGGCAGTTGCACTTGATTTGTAACTGTTAAAATGGCCCTACATACTTTCCTTTATTTGCCATCTTATATTTATTAACATATTTCCTTGTCACAAGGCAATGTAAGTTATTCAGTTCTAAAAATTCATGGTCATATGAGTTGCACGTGAAATTTTAAACTGCATTCACGTAGGATTCAGAGATTTGTGAATGGCAGAGTTGAATGTTTATTCCATAGCCTCTGTTTTTATTGGCCGTGCTGCGGCGTGTGAGCGTTTCCATGCTCCGTGCCCGTGACTAGTTTCATAGGCATCTCATGACTAAATGGCACATGGGTTAAGAGTAACTCACTTGAGGCATTCCCATCCACAGCCTGCCTCTGCTCCTGAATGCAAACATCAAACACAGGTGTCGGGCTCCCAACGGTTACGTGTTGATATTGATCACCGCATCGCAATGCTGCTGCATGAGCAACAATAAAAAAACAAAGTCTCCAGACCGTTGCCTGTGAGCTGGATCCAGACTCACAGGTGAATCCTGCTTTTAAAAAGGTGGCATGGCTGTGGTTCTTCACGTGCCAGAATTGTCATGCTATCAGTTTCTGCAAGGGTTACTGGCTATGCCACACTCTGGCTTGTATCCTGAGAAGCAGATGGGTGTTCAAGTTCAACTCTCCCCCATGTTAAATGGGAGTGTCTAGACTGAAAATCTGATCGTCATGTCTCATTCGCTCCGTGGCTGCACAGACTGCTTCCTGGCAGTTCAAGTTGATCCTCACCACCTACAGCTCAGACCGTGGAGAAGCACGGAGGCCTCCCTCGGTCCTCGCTGGCTCCTCGGCTGTCCCCTGAGTTTCCCACTCTTGCTAACGTTGCCGACCCTTTTTGTCTTAGTACTTCCTGCCTCCCTTCCCCGATGATGGTCTCTTCCCACGTGTTTCGAGGGTGCACACCATGAGACCCAGAGCTCACCTTGGCCCTGGGTCTGATTTGCCAGCAAACAGCGCCTGATGCTCCTTGGACACATGACTTACATTTTTTAAATTTTATTCTTCAACAGTTTTCTTTTTTTGTCCTTTTTTGTTCTATTTCTTCTTTATTCTTTTCTTTTTTTCTCACTTTTTCCTTATGTCTTTTTGTTCTTTTAAAATGTGTGGCACACAGTTCTTAGGACAAAACTCCAAGTGGCTCTTGTTCAGATTTCCAATCTCTTACAGACTTTGTAAGAAATCTCTGTGCTTTTGAGCCTCGCATTCTTGGGCTTTGCAAACTTTCCCATTCTGTTCAGTGTGTGATTTAATCCTTCAAACACTGACAGTCTTTTAGTGACATTTTTTTTTCGTATTTACCATGTGACCTTTAATCCCATAAATTCCAAGCTTGCCTAGGCAGGCCCTTGAAACTCCAGCTAGGATGATTTCAGCCCTGGATGTGTGACAGGACAGAAGGCTTCATAGAGTGTGCAGTAGGAATGCCAGAGGCTCCGCCTTATGACAAGGTCTTCTTGCTCACGCCTCAGGTCCACGGGAGACTGCGGTCTTCTGTCTTCTTCATTCTGGGGCCACCAGTGCTTTCTTCTCATTCATAAGCTTACAGAAATCCTTCTCCCTATATATAAAAAAAATCCTCTTTCTCTCTCCCAAACCAGGTAGCCATTTGTAACTCTCAGCTGTCCTTTTCTGGCCCTCTCTAATAATGTCATTCTTTCCACTCTTTTGGCAAGTTTTTTTTTTTTTTTACGTGCAGTCCTCCCTGAGGAAGCTCCTGCCGTGGCTCTGGCTGGAATGCGTTTACGAGCACATCCTGTGTGTGTGTGCGTGCGTGCGTGCGTGTGCACGTGTGCGTGTGTGTGTGAGTGTGTGTGCGCGTGCGTGCGTGCGTGTGTGCGTGCGCGTGGCAGGTTCCAAGAGGAGAGGAAGTGACATCGACATCCAGCTTCCTGTCCTTCAGAATCTAGAGTGGACTTCTGAGCAAATCATCTCAGGGTGCTTTCTGGAACATTGATAGGAAAGCTTCTGGCTTCTTAGAGAGAAGGATTTACTATAAACAAGATTAAATTATGTATATCAACCAGTCGATGAAGAGGAAAAAAGTAAAAGAAATACAGATGCTTTGGAATAACACAGAGTTTGTGGTAGAGCATATTTACAAATTGCTAGCTGGAATGTTTGAGGAGTTTTTCTGTGCCGAAGCCTTTAGTTGCTGCACTGAATATTTGCATTTCCAGAGAATGTGGCTCTGTTCCATTCTTTAGATCAGTTACCATTCAGTTAGCGCTTAAGTTTGCCTGTCAGGAAAAGTCATGTTCTCCGACTGCCACGATCGGATAAAATCATCCCCTCCTAATCAAGGTTGCAGTTTTTCATTTATACAGGTGGTTATTTTATTGTATTTGTACCATCTACTAAACTATAAAATCAATAAGGGTAAGGGACATATCAATACTTGGCTGTCAGTGTATTTAATACATGAGCCAAGCACACGGTAGCTCCTTAAAGATATTTGATTAAATGGATCAATGTCAAACATTTTAAAGGCATTATTTTGTAGATATCAGTTCTGTATGGGGCAGATGGTATATCTATGTGATTCAGGCATATTTAACCTCTTAATAAAAAATTTCCAATAATCTGAAAAAATAAAATAAATGCTTTTTTAATCCTCACCTGAGGATATTTTTAAATAATTATCATTTTTTTTCTAGAGAGAGAGGAAGAAGGGGGAGAGAGAGAGAGAGAGAGAGAGAGAGAGAGAGAGAGAAGCAGTGATGTGGGAGAGAAACATCGGTTGGTTGCCTCTTGTTTGCACCCTGAGCCCCCAAGCTTTCGTGCACGGGGTGATGCTCCAACCAATTGACCAATTGAGCCACCTGACTTGGGAGAAATAGATGCTTTTTTATTTAAGGGTTTCTATTTGTAACTTCCTGTGAGATTAATTTTGATCCATGTACATGAATAGAAGTACTAGCACATATATTTATATATAGCCCTTGTTCAAGAAAAAATGAGATTTTTCAGTTGCAAATAATAGAAAGTCTTGCTTAAACAACAGAATGGCATCTACTCAGTCATGAAACCAAGAAGTACAGGAATAAGGTTAACTCTGGTAAGATCTGTGCCCATAGGCCCAAGGAATGCACTGTGTGATCAGAAATTTAATGTCTTTCCATATCTATCTATCTATCTATCTATCTATCTATCTATCTATCTATCTATC